>SNQJ01S0143115.1:27340-48584 GCA_010110895.2 Picea sitchensis
GATAATGTACAGAATGTAAAGATTACTTATCATACCAAGAAGAAGAGGTTTTTACCCTTTATGGGTTTCCTCAGGAAATATCTGTTTGTGTATATTTCATATGTGTGACTGATGTTGAATGTTCTATTGCTTACTCCCTGCATTATTGTGATTGTCATTAAGTGCTCTGCAAAGAGTTTAAAATAAGCATAATTGTTTAAGCACGGTAACAACTGATTCACCCCCCCTTTCAGTTGTCCAACATCTATTGTATTAACTATAAACAAAATATACAAAAATAGATGAGCAAATCCAACCCCAGGAGACCATGATAGTGTTTGGGAAATCAAAAGGACCTTCCCCTAGGGGGAAACCAATCCAATAAGTTCTTCATATGTTTTCTGAAACTGTATAAGTTTTTTCTAAAAATGATTATACTTTTTCGTAACAGTAACTTGTTGATAGATTGGGTTGGTTTTCATTGATCTCAACCACTGAAGCAAGTCCGATAGAAAATTATGGTAGCCTCGAAGGTATGATTAAGGAACCCGAGTTAGTTCGAGGTATTTGGACATGAATTTCAATGAATATTCATCTAAGACTATCATGGATGGATAGTACATGTCATGTCATTTATGGTGATATGTGGTACGTTACATAGTTCTTCACGGTTGAGGATATATGGATTATTGAAGTTGGAGAACCCTCGTGAGTTATCTAGAAGCACCTAGAAGATCAAAGAAGTCGATTAATCTAGAAGCTCCTAGAAGAAGTTTACTAGTCAAAGTGGTTGTAACTAGGATTTAATCATGGGTTAAGTTGTTGCAATAAGAAAATAATTAAAAATAAATTAGTTGCAACAAGAAGTAGTGAGTTTACTATTTATGGATAAAGTGGTTGCAAGTGGGTAAATTAGTTGAAAGTGGGTTATCCCTAAAGAGGGAAGTTGGGTAAAACAATTAGAAGATAACCCCTAAAGGAAGCCACTTGGAGAGTATAAATAAGAGAGCAAGGGACTCCCATTATCACCTATTGAGAACATTGAATATCTATTATTGTGAAAGGTTTATTGTAGGTATTCATTGATACATCTAAAGTTGCATAAGTCTGAGGAAGAGAAGGTAGAGTGACAAAATGGTTTTGTAGCCACAATGGAGAGAGAAAAGATTGCTAAAAACCCTATTTAGGGTCATCCCCACGAGTCACACAGTAGATGTCCCGCAAGGAACCCCTGCAGGTTGCGTAGAGCCTGTCACGCGAGGCCCTGCTCGACACCTCCCCTGCGTCATGTGAGCCACTATGAGACCTAAGGATGAGAGGTGATTCGGGTTGCAGAGGATGAGCAGAGGCTACAGGAACTTCAATAGTGAACAAGTACAACATATCTATCTACAAGTTCAAAAGGTATGTTATATGCTTATGTGTAGTTGGATGTTGTTGTTTGCATGAGATATGGTTATGGGAGATTGAGTATTTTCACTAGAAAGACTATTGATTTTATGGTACATATTGTATGAGATAGATATATAGAGGTACAATACTGGTATTTTTGGTATTTATCATTGGTACATCTTGTTGGGTTGATTGTTGAGGCACATCTTGTATTTCTTGGTACATGGTTGAGGGATTTTGGTTGAGGTGCGTTGCTGAAGTTGTTGGTATAGTTTGAGGTTGCATAACAATGAGGGTTTGATGTTTGGTTGATGTGAGGGTTCATTATACATGGTTATGATTTTTTTCATATGTATGGCACATCATTAGAGAGACATAGTTGCACATGGTTTGAGCCATATTCTTGTGATATTGGGTATGAAATCTATGTTATCAGATCAAATCTGTTTAGGATATTATTGGTATAGGTTTTTGGTACAGGTTGACTATAGGTTATTGTTATAGGATGACTACAGGTTATTGGTATAGGTTGACTACATGTTGTTCGTACATATTGGTACAAGTTTACAATGACAGATTTCATAGTGACAAAGTGATAGTGGTTTCATCAGTTATTTGGCACTTATACTTCAGGGTGGTTGGATAGGGCAAGGATAGGTGGTTGTATCCACCTTCCAGTTATAGCCGGAGAACATAGGGGGTTGTATCCTCCTTCTTTTTGGAGCCAGAGAATCAGGGATTTGTAGCTTCCTTCAGGTTGGAGGCTGAGAAACTAGGGGGTTGTAACCCCCTTCCAGTTGCAGCTGGAAAACAAGGAAGTTGGTGCTTCCTATGAATGTATTTATTTTGACAATATAAGAAAATCATTCCTTGGTTTTCTCTCACATTGGGTTTCCATGTAAAAATATTGGTGTACTGCGTTTATGTGTGATTGCTTATTGTTCACTTCTTATGCATAATGCTCATATGGAATGATATTGATAATATTCTCATAATGTAAACATTATGGTTAAAAAGGATTAAAAAGTATTAATATCGATCCCCCCCCCTCTCTCAATAATCCAACATAACTAGCTTGTAAATATCTAGAAAACAAAGATAAATAGGAAACTAAAATTAGAGAATCTTCCATCAACCATCATGAGGAAATTCTGGATGAGTGGAAGCAGAAGCATTCCTTTGAGCAACAGTAGTCGAAGTTTCTGGACTTGAGTAGTGTCAATCCAAGGGAGTGAAGGATCCACCCAGATGGTTTTCCATCCATGAGAGAACCTCGATAATGTAAGTGTTTTGAATTTATAGAGCCTCCATATGCCCCTTTAATTTCCTAGAATATTCATCTTTGGGCAACATCCCCAGATTTACCATTGATTTTGTGTGCCATTAGATCTCTACTATGTGAAAGAAGATGAAATTTCTAGTCTTGGTACAATCCATATCTGGAATCAAACCTCCAACTTCATTCTCACTTTCCTTAGCCATTTTAAATTCTCGAACAAGTTGAAGTTCCTCCTCTAATTCTTGCATGGTATCCTTGGCTACTTTAGGGACAGTGTCAGAGTAAAACTATATTTCTCCTTTAGCATATTTTTCATCATGGGATTGATTGGATGCATGATGACTGGGTCTCCTACCTCATGGATCCATGACTCCAATAGTAAACAGAGAGGGAGAGCGCACCAGACTTGGAAGATAAACAAAATGAGATACTTTTCTATCCAAATCAATAGAAGATAAAACAAGAGCTAAAGATACACATGTCATCTCTGCATTCTCCTTTCATACCTTATATTGTTCTTCATCGGAGTCTAAATGATAAGAATTTGGGTTGGTAGCATCCACTCCAAGCCTGAAATCATATCCCAAACCCAGGAGTCCTTCAACATTATCCACATATGTTCCAATTAGACTTGTAGGTATAGAGAAATTCCTAGTTTCTTCATCAAAACAGGTGGATTTATCCATGATACCATCACTCCTTCCATCGATATGATAGTTCTTCTCATATATTGACGTCCTAAGGTTATCATTTTCTTGTTGCGATCTGGGAGGACCCCGCTAGAGATTATATTCATTTACAATGAGAGTATTAGGAGGATTAATTCTAAAATCGATACCCAGCACGTCGTCACCTAAGATGCCTCTTAGACTTAAATCTCGATGTACTTCCACTCGCAAACATAATGAATGTCCTTTTCGAAGTGACTGGAGTGATAAACAAGAATACATCCATCTATTTCCTCAGGCGAGCCGTTGGCCTACACACATCTGCAGTTTCACTATGTGGTCAGGAGAGCACCCCATCTAAGGGAAGAATACCTTCTTGTGCTAAGGAGAGGGTAGATTTATTGATAATTTGAGAGGGGATCTCATCCCAAGCAATGTCAATAGACTCCGAGGGGTTTTCAAAGTTATCATTGGCAATGAGGTCAACAAATTTGTTGGCATTTCTATTGACATGATAAATGACTAAGTCAGGACTGGAGGGTAAGAGAGAATTAAGAAGATAAATCCTTGCTTCTGGGTGCCAATGACCAAAGAGTTTGGAGATTTTTGAGCCCCATTGAAGATTGGTGATCAAGTGAAAGATAAGTCTAGAGTCACCTTCTGCTATTAATTTTTTAAATTAAAGTCTTTGAGAAATTTGAAGGCCTTTAATCAAAGCCCAAATTTCAGCCACATTATTTCATTTGATACCAAAGTGACCAAAGTAAACATGAAGAATTTGACTAGTATCGTCTTTGAAGACTCCTCCATAACCAATAGGTCCAGGATTGTCTTTTGAAGCTCCATAAAAGTTTATCTTGATAAATCTAGGGGGGAGGGGACCATGAGGAGGAAGAAGAGGGTTTGGTATGGTGAAAAATGAGTGAGGGTCAAAGAAGAGTAGAGGGGGGAATACACGAAGATAGAAGGGATTTATCTCTAGGGGGAAAGTGAGACCCTTAGGGCTCCAATTTTCCTTAGATATGGTATCTACAATATTCTACTTGATTTTTCTCCCTATGATTTCCCATGAGTGATATTCATCTTTAAATATCCTCTTAGTCCTTTCCTTCTAGGTCTCACATAATAGAAATATAGGGAAAATCCATCATTTGTGATTCAAAATGGGGTTGTTGAAGTAGACATCTCTCCAGGAAGAGATGATGGATTAGATAGAGTCTTTTTTGTGATCTGATTGATGAAACACAATAGCTCCATGGTACCAAAGAGATTTTTTGTAAGAGAAGGTGTTAATAATATGTTCTAATGTTTCCCCACTCTCTTTACACATTGGGGAAAAGCCCATGCCTTGAAAGCCACGTTTGCAAAGATGATCCAAAATAAGAATTTTCATGTGAGCAACTTGTCATAGAAAGGTTGCTACCTTGGGCCAAAGGTTTCCTTTCCATATTTTCTTCCAAACTATGTCCTTTGGAAGGGTGGAAAATTGAGCAGTAAGGTGATACACCTCCTTAAGAGTAAAGTTACCAACAATATAGTAACCCCATCGAAGTTTTTCTGGTTGGGTAGTCACTTTGATTTTCCTTTGATCCAAAAATTGTTGCAGGTTTGAAAATAAAGGACGATCTCTAAGAGGGATATGGTCCAGGTGCAAATACCAAGTTTTCCATTCCCCAAAATTCATATTTAATCTTTGGTAATCCTTGACCTAGTGATCTAGGTGAATATTGGTGGCCACCCACCTATTCCAACTGGCTCCTTTTGACAGATTTAGTTCAACACGTTCTTTTGTAATTCTTTGTAATTGTGGGTTATAAAATTTTGGGGTTGTCTGAATCCCTACACATATACTAGGTGTATATTGGTGGTTTCCCACCTAATCCAACTGGCTTATTTTGGAATTTTTCATGTCAGTACATCTTTATGTACTTCCAGGGCCATTTTGGGGCCCTAAATAGTGCTTTTTTGCTTTCCACAGTCAAACTGTAGATAGAGTTAGAGTTTGATGACATAATGTGTATTTTTCGAAAATACATTTCCAACGGGATATCACGTGCCTAAAATGGAGGTCGTATGCAAAAGTTATGACTCAGGGAAGTTGAGGCACCAACTTACCCATCATGGCCCACATGAATTTCGTCGTTTCATCTCTTAGGGTTAGGTTTTTGGATGTCTAGGGTTTTGGAATTCATGAGTAATGTTAAAAAAGCCTTTGGAGCTTCATTGTAATCATTCTTCTCAGACGGATGTGCATAGAAGACACATCTCTTCTCAGAGATAGCTACCACCATTCAAGCAAGTTGTTTTCAGTTATGCAGTTTTACAGTTTCAACCTATTTTATTTATTCAATTGAATTTACTTTTCACTAGATATCTGTTGTTGTTATCTGTATCTATGTTTTATTGAATTTAGTCTGTTATTCATTTCGTTCCGCTCATAAATCTAGATCAGTGGTATCAGAGCAGTTTTCTCTTCATTTATTTTTCTTCGTACATGTCCCCGACAAGATCTGGGTACAAGAAGTTGGGACTCGAACCAGTCGAGCCTTTGTAATATCGGTCGCACTGAGCCTGATAACAACCCATGGGAGACGAAAATAAAGATGATGGAGTAAGAGATCCTTTTAAAATGTTGCTTGAGGAATCCCTTGCGCGACAAGAAACAAAATTATGGACAACTTTGCACAAATCCTTCGGTGGCTACCCAGAGGAGACACATATTCATCAAGAGGCCATGCAACCCCCTTCAAGGTACAAGTAAATTTTGATATTCCATTATTTGAAGGACTGATAGATGCGGATGTTGTAGATAAATGGTTGAATCAGATCAAAGGGTATTTTTCGGTCCACAAATTTTCCGATAGGAAAAGATTACTTTTGCACTCCTCAAGGTCGTCCCCCATATTAAGGAATGGTGGGATACTTACTCTGAGCAAAGGGCCATAGAGAAATATGCAGCATTTGTGGTTTCCCCCACATGGGATCCCTTCAGGGATTCCATTAAAGAACAATTCTACCCGGTTGGAAGCTACGATGACCAGTACATAAGATCGACCACCCTGCATCAAGAAAGGGACCAAACAGTACCAGATTTCACCAATATTTTCCATACCCTACGCACCAAATTGGGTATAAAAGACTCTGAACTAAATTTGGTGCTCAAATATCGCAACTTTCTACATAGATACATTCAAACAGAAATGGAATTTTTGGACATCGCATCATTGGGTACGACTTATGGATATGCTACCAAGATCGAGAAGAAATTTAAGCAGAAGAGGCAAGAGTTTGGATATGCAAACTCCTCACAGCCGAAGCGGGGAAAAGGTGGCCCAACCCACAAAACAAGGGAAAGAGAAAAGATGGCCACTCTCAAGACAAATAGTCCAAGCCGCAACACAAGAAGGTTAATGACAAGTCGAAGAAGGACATGGGAAAGTGGTGTGAATACAATAAAATCCCTTGGTACAACACTGAAGAATGTGTGGTGAATGAAGTCGGTTCACCAGGTAAATACCCAATATAGTTAGGACAACAGGTTATAATCCATAAAGGATAATATATTAAATAATAATGTATATGAATATGATATGATGATATACAATAAGAATGAGGGAATTATATACCCAAGAAGGGGTGCCCTTCCATGAAGAGACGTGACATTTCATTGGGAAGGTGTCTCTTCATTAATTATTCATTAACTATTATAATGTATTTATATTTATTATTATATTATGTTCATAACATTTCCTTCCCCTTAAAAATTATTTGTCCTCAAAACATACTTATGGAAGACTTATCTCTTGCTTTGGCTTGCAATATCGTCTCCTTATTCTTTATTCTTGAATTAGTGATCATTGAGGACTTGAAACGATAGGATCTTCTAAGCCCTGCGTAGAACCATCGAATTGTAAGGGAGTGCCCACCTTAAATTGATCTTTTGTACAATGGGGATTTTATGGGGTTCTTGTAGACAATTTGAAGTATTTTGACTCCCATGATAACTTCTACCTTGCGCATCATTTGTAATGGAGGTAATAATTTTTTACATATTTTTCATTTGTTTCTATGGATACATTAATTGGTTGAAGTATCGATTTTTGAGATTAGGAATTCTATAATGCATCCTTGCAACCTCATATTTACTTTGTGTACCTGTAGCTTCTTCTTTATTAACACTTGGAATTGAGTCTTCTTCATAGCCCTAGCTTGTTTCTACTTCGACATGTGAATACCTCTTTACATCAACTGAATCCTTTTGAGTTGTAAGGTTGACTGGGTCTGTATTAATTTCTTTATACACCATCAGGTTTTTTCCATTTGAAGACTTATGTAGTTCCATAGGTTTAGTCATTGTCTCTTTATCTACCAATGATTCTTTATTGATAAGTTGTTCTAAATTTTCCTCTACCATATTCTTGTCACTCTTTATCTTCTTAATCTAGGTGATTAAACTTTGATTATGGATTTTTAGGTGACAATTCTCTTCATCCTTTTCTGATAATTTCTTAATGAGATCGTGATTAGCTTGCTCTAACTTATAATCCATATGCTTCTTATCTTTTGACTCATTGAGTTGTCCCAATAAATTTTGGTTATGATCTCTTATCTTTTGACTCATTGAGTTGTCCCAATAAATTTTGGTTATGATCTTTTAAGTAAGAAACGTCTTTGCATTTTTCCTCCTCGAGATTTTGTTTTTGTCTCTCTTCTTGTTTTTTTAGCATTTGATCCAACCCAACTTGAAATTGTAAATTTTTGTTGTGTTGTTGATAATAAATTAATTGGTTTTCTAATTCTTTTATTTTCACTTCCCAATGGGTGTCACCTTGATTTTATACTAAAATAAAAATATTTTTACAATATGGACAAGGGTGAGCTCCATTCATAAGGCCCCTTTCATACTCTTCCTCTTTTGCACAATACAAACATTTTTCCGAAAATGTATTCTTTGTAGATGTCATAGTTCACTTCTTATTTTTCAATAAAGGATAAATGTAAAAGGGGCTCTCCTCTTTAATGATAATTTTCTCCTCTTAGAATATATATATATATATATATAATATCCTTATACTTTATAAAGAGTACCTTATGTATAAAATTTCCTTTTATACTCTCGATTATTTGTTAGTGGCGGTTAGGGCTCAACAAACGCGACCCTAAGTTTGGTGAAATACTTATTTAGAGGTAAATACACACACACATATCTATTATATATGGTATGGAATACCATGGGCCAATGGTTTTCCAAAACCATGGGATGGAAAATCCCCAAAGGTAAAATAAAATATTCACTTTTCCTCTTCTTTGAGACTTTTTCTTTTAAATTACTTTTTCTCACTTTTTAAATGATAATTAACTTAACTAATTCCAAATATGGAATATTTCCTGCAAACTTCTTGGTGTGCACTTATCTTCTTCACGTGCACCTTAAGAAAACCTTTTCTTTTTTTCTTCTCCTCTTCTTCTTTTTTTGATTTTGTGTAGAATGACTTTTTTACTTTCTCTTAAATGTGTAGAATATTTGATTTATAAATGGCCAATGGCCAATATGAGGTCAAATACCTTATTTTAGAGAAACTCTATTTTGTGGCCAAAATTTGGATCGAGACGAAGCTCTGATACCACTATGGTGAACCAAGCCAGTTCACGAAGTAAATACCCAATGTAGGTAGGACAACAGGTTATAATCCAAAAGGGTAATATATTAAATAATAATATATATGAATATGAGATGACGAGATACAATAAGAATGAGGGCCTTATATACCCATGCAAGGGTGCCCTTCCATGAAGAGACGTGACATTTCATTAGGAAGGTGTATCTTAATTAATTATTCATTAACTATTATAATGTATTTATATTTATTATTATATATTATGTTCATAACAGAATGTCACTCCAATGGTGGTCAACTGAAAGCTTCTTAGTCAAAGGAAGATTCTGACTCTGAATCAAATCCAGAAGGAGGGAAGCAGATTATCTATGTCAAACCCAATGCCACTGTCACTAACATAAAAGTCCAACCAATCGAACAAGAAGAACCAGAGGAAGGGGAATGCATCTTTCACTCATAGATGTGGGTAAAGGGGGATCCACTTCATTTCATTGTCGATAGTTGTAGTCAAAAGAACCTGATCTCAGCAAAGGTCGTCAAGCGATTGGGCCTTCCGATGACACTGCACCTGCAGCCCTAAACCATCGTTTGGCTTCTCCAAGGAAGAGATATCCACATCAGCCAACAGTGTCGTCTTCTCTATGACATCAATCCCTTCAAAGATAAGGTATTGTGTGATATTTCTCCCTTTGAAGTTTGTGATGTTATTTTAGGATAGCCATATTTGTGAAAGTGACATGTTGTGTATGAGTCTAGACCTTGCATCTTTATTATTACTTTAGGTAGACAATTGTACAAGATACCAGAGGTAGCATCACCTATTGCTATTTCTTTAATCTCTGCTAAGCAATGCAGTAAGGTCATTTCACATACCAGGAAGTTCGTCTTCTTTGTGATCTGTGCTTAAAGTAAGTAGAAGGTTGCCACCACATCTGTGACCTCTACACAGAGCCTCTCTTTGCAAAAGAAGCAAGTGAACAAAGTCGTGGAAGAGTACAGATACATATTCTCCTCACCCATCGGGGTCCCTACGCACTTCCAAGTCAAGCATCCAATTGATCTAACCCTCAATGCACCTCTTCCTAATGGACCAGTTTATCATCACTTGCTAATGGAAAATGATGAAATCAAGCGTCAGATCCAAGAGATTTTTCAAAAGGGGCACATCAAACCCAACTCTTCCCCTTGAGGAAGCTCGATTGTATGGGTGCAGAAGAAAGACAGGACCTGGTGGCTCTACATGGATTACAGAGCATTAAATAAAATCACAGTCAGGAACTGGTACCCAATTTCCCAAATCGATCGCCTTCTTAACCAACTCAAGGGGGCTAGGTTCTTCATCAATATTGACCTAAATTTAGGCTACCACTAGGTTCCCATCGAACCAACTGATGTATGGAAGAAAACTTTCAAATCTAAAGAAGGTCTCTTCGAATGGGTGGTCATTTACTTTGGCCTAACAAATGCACCATAAACTTTCATGAGGTTATGGATGATGTATTGATACCCTTCACCAAATATTTTGTAGTGGTATATTTGGATGACATCCTCATCTTCAACAGAGCTTGGGAGGAGCACATGCAACATATTCAGTAGGTTTTCAGCACTCTATGGTAGCATAAGCTATATGACAACTTGGAAAAATGCTCCTTTGGAATGAACAAGGTCCAATACTTGGACTATATTGTTGATGAACATAGGGTACATGTGGATCCAGCTAATATCCAAGCCATCCGTGACTGGCCAGCCCTGACCACACTAATCGAGCTTCAGAGCTTCTTGGGACTTGACAAATTCTACCGACGATTCATGTTGGGATTCTCATATATTTCATGGGCCCTCAACCAAGTGACCAAGGGTGTTGGCTAGGAAAATTTCACATGGGGGAAGGAACAACAACAAGCATTTGATGATTTGAGGCATCACTTATTCTCAGCTCCAGTACTCTCCTTACTCGATCTGCAACAACCATTCGATATTGAGACTGATGCATCTGACTATGATGTAGGTATAGTTCTCACTCAACATGGTCATCCAATATAATACCATAGTGAGACACTCTTAGATATTGTTCAGAAATACCCCACCTATGATAAGGAAATGTATTTCATTGTACAAGCCTTTTGTCAATGGAAACATTACATTTTGGGAGAGGAGGCAATCATCCACACTGATCACAAGCCTCTGCAGTTCATACAAACACAATGGAAGTTGCAGAATGACTGCCATCAGAAGTGGTCCACATACCTATATCAACTCCATCTCAACATCAAGTATAAGACAGGGAGCACAAATCATGTCATTGACTGCCTTAGTCGACCTCCTATGGATGCATTCATCACCGTGCTCCATTCCTGTGGGCATAAGGAATCTGAGTTGCCCCAATTTTATCAGCAAGATCCTGTCTTCACCACCACCTTTCAGCTCTTAGGTACATGAGCGAATGTCACAGATTTTCACATTCAGGATCAACTGTTATGCCATCTAGACCACCTTTGTGTTCCTGTAAGAAAGTGTACAAAGTTGATTTTGGAGGCTCACTATAGTCAGATGGAAGTATTTTTGGCATGGAGAAAATTGTGGTTGCTCTATAGAAACATTTTTGTTGGCCAAAACTTCAACAAGACCTCAACAAGTATATCATATTTTTCACTGCCTATGCAATTTCCAAGACATCCATCAAGAAGAAATGCTTATACACCCCTCTTCCTACTCTCCAGAGGCCTTGGGAATCCATCTAGATGGATTACATGTCTGGCCTTCTATCCACCAAGCAAGGTAATGATTGTGTATTTGTGGTGGTTGATCGGTTTTCAAATATGGTCGTTCTCACAACCTCCAAGAAGAGCATCACAATAGCAAATACTGCCAAGCTCTTCTTAGAATGCGTTTGGGTCCATTTTTGGATACCACAAACCATAATCTCCGATAAGGACCATAGGTTCCTTAGCACATTTTTTTCGAGTCTCTGGTCACTATTGGACACCAACATCACTAAATCTACTTCCTTCCACCCTCAAACCGATGGTCAAACAAAGGTCATCAATCAGATGATTGTGCACATCATGTGCATGTATAACTCTAAGCATCTGTGTACATGGGATGAGAGTATTCCCTATGTTCATCACAGCTACAACAGGGCACTCCATAGTTCCACTGGAAATAGCCCATTTCAGGTGGGGTTGGGATTCCAATCCTTGGGTCCCATTGATGTTGCACTACCTCTTGCAACCACATAGACATAATCTTCCCATGTTCAGTATGAGGTTGACAAAGCCACCAGATTCATTGAGCAGATTCAGCACATCCGCCAACAAGTCCATGAGATTTTGCAGAAATTCAATGCTATGTACAAGCAGTTCCATAATCAACACCGAGTATCACACAATTTTTAGGTGGGAGACAAGGTATGGTTAAATTTGCAGAAAGAAATCCTTACAGGGCCCCATCGAAAGCTCTGTCCACTTCGCTATGGGCCTTACACTATCACCAAGGTTGTGGGAGATAATTCTTTTGAGCTCAACACTCCCCCCTTCCTTGGATTTCACCCAATGTTCAATGTGGACTTCGTCCAACCATATTTTCCACCATTATTGGACACCTCATATATCGTATAACAATTCACACCAATAGAGATCAACCCTGACTGCATGGAACGAGCATCCACTAATCAGATAGTGGACACACAGGTCAAGGGAACTCACCAACAGAGGATCCAGCTTTATCAGGTTGTCAAGGAAGGGTGACTCTTTCACCAAGGAAAATGGTTTCCTCACATGATGGGGGAACTCAACGCAATGAATACCATTGCTCCCTAAGGGGGGAGTACTGATCTAGGTGGATATTGGTGGCCACCCACCTATTCCAATTGGCTCCTTTTAACAGTTTTAGTTCAACATGTTCTTTTGTAATTCTTTGTAATTGTGGCTTCTACACTTTTGTGGATGTATGAATCCCTACACGGCTTCCAGGTGGATATTGGTGGCCTCCCACCTAATCCAACATGCTTATATTGGAATTTTTCATGTCAATATGTCTTTCTATACTTCCAGGGTCATTTTGGGTCCCTAAAAAATGTTTTTTTGGCTTGCCATAGTCAAACTGTATATGGAGTTAGATTCTGATGGAACAATGTGTAGCTCTCAAAATTGCCTTTCCAACGGGCTATCACGCACCTAAAATGGAGGTCGTATGAAAAAATTACGACCCCAGGAAGTTGAGGTACCAACTTACCCATCGGAGCCCACATAATTTTTGGTGTTTCATCTCCTAGGGTTAGGTTTTTGGATGTCTAGGGTTTTTTCATTCATGAGTAATTTTAAAAATGCCTCTGGAGCCTCATTGTAATCATTTTTCTCAGACGGATGCATGTAGAAGCCACATATCTTCTAAGAAATAGCTACCACCATTCGAGCAAGTTGTTTTCAGTTTTGTAGTTTTATAGTTTCAGCCTATTTTATTTATTCAGTATAATTTATTGTTCACTGGATATTTGTTTTTGTTATTCGTATCTCTATGTTATTGTATTCAGTTTGTTATTCATTTCGTTTCGCTCCTAAATCTAGATCACCTAGCTTCATTGAGATGCTTGGAGAAATAATATGAGGTTGTTCAATCGTTGATCCAGGTGCAATGGATGAATTTACTGCCAGGAATGGACCTCCCAAAAGAGAGTTGAATGACCATTTTGAATCTCCCAAAAGTTGTGTTGTTGAATGAGTCTTTTGTTTTTCCAAGCAGAGTTCTAGATAATGGAGCCCAAGGTTGCTTCCAACATGCGAATTAGGTCTTGTTGATCAATATGCTCGGCATATATGTTTTTCCATATACAACTCCAAAGTTCCCCCTTTTTTTGTAACCATCTCCACCATGTTTTGACCCCTAAAGTTTGATTGAGAATCTCGAGATCTCTTAGGCCCAATCCTCCTTTATATTTTGGCTTACAGATAATATTCCAAGATACCAATGCCCATTTCTTAAAAGCCTAGGAACCATGCCATATAAAATTTTGTTGCAGTTATTTAATAGCTTTAAGGATTATTTTTGGAGCATCTAAGGAAGAAAAAAGATAGATGGGAATGTATTGAAGAAAATATTTTAGAAGAACCAATCTGCCAACAATATTGAGAGGCATGAATGTCCAACTAGATAATGTTTTGCTAATTATTGAGAGAATATCTTCGCAAGAAATGTTTCGAATGTTGGAAGTGAGCAAAGTGGCACTAAGGTACTTGGATGAAAGGGAGATCCTAGAAAATCCAAGAATGTGGGTGATGTGGAATTGGATGAGGAGAGGAGTATTGAAGAAAAAGAGTTGGGATTTGAGGTGGTTTATGGAAGCTCCAGAGGCCTCCATGAAATCATCTAGAACTTATTTGAAGGCTCTAGCCTCTCTGGTGGAGGGGGCTCCCATGAGCATCATGTTTTCAACAAATTGGTTATGAGTTAATGGATCCCTCATGTGATGGAGAGAGAGGTTGTTGATCTTATGATTTGCCACCTTCTTGTATTTGAGACTATGACCTAACCCTTCAGCCATAAGTATGAAAAGAAAAGGGGAGAGGGTATCCCCCTATTTGATTCCCTAGGAAGGAGGGAAAGGTGGGGAAAGTGAATCGTTGACAAGAATAGAGAAGCAGGAAGATTAAATTAAATCCATAACCCAATGAACCCAATCTAGATGAAATCCAAAAGCAAGGAGAATTTCCTTAATGTAATGCCAATTGAGTTTATCAAAATATTTTGACATATATAGTTTGATTAGCATGCATGATGTCTTGGTGGTTTTAAGAGGAGGATGCTTTCCAATATTTGTCTCCCTTCTACATACCCCTCTTGCTTGGGGGCTACAAGGGAGGGGAGCAGAGGTTTAATTCAGAGAGAAATAAATTTGGAGATAATTTTGTAGATAACATTGCAAAGGGCTATGGGGTGAAATTTATTGGAGTTCGTTGCATTACCTTCATTGGGAATGAAAGTAATAAAGGTGGAATTCAAATCCATAAGGACTCCCATGATTCTTTGGGATTCATGCACAAGGGATAAAACATCCCACTTAATGATAGACCAAAAATGATGAAATAAATTTGAGGTGAATCCATCCGGAATGGGGGATTTACCTACCGCAAGACTAAAATTAGCCTCTTCAACTTCAGAAAGAGAGATGGGACTCATGAGGAAAGAATTCTACTCATCATATATTAAGTGAGGAATGTTTTGGGAGATGGCATACATAGCAGTAGAGAGGTCAATATAAGTTTCGGTGAGTAGATCCTGAAAGAAAGAAGTTAATTCATGCTTGATATCCGAATGAAAGGAGAGATTATTACCTTGTGTCAAAGTGAGGTGAGTGATGTGATTGACGTGCCTCCGATGTATCATAGATAAATGGAATAATTTATAGTTGTTTTCTCCCTCCTTCAACCACTGGACGCTTGACTTTTGTTGCCAAAGAATTTCTTTATGCTTTTGTCTTTCCTCAATTTGGGTTGAGAGGACTTTCTCATGCTGGGTAAGCTCAATATATCAACCATGGAAGATGATTTGTTGCTGAATCATTTCCATTTGGTTATTTATAAGCCTTTGTGATTGAAACATTTCCCCAAAAATTCTCTTGTTCCAGGTCTTGATTCGCTACTTGAGGGATTTGAGATGTTTTTGAAAGCGGTACATTAAATAACCATTGCTTATTCACATCACTTCCCACCAAAACTTGACATTGATGAGGAAATTAGGATGAAGAAGCCAAAATTTCTCAAATATGAAAGGTTTCTTGAGTGGTTTACTAAGGGTGTCTAAAGAAAGACAAATTGGTCAATGGTCAGATCCAACAGCTAGAAGAATTGTGGATTTCATGTGTATTCTTGAAAGCGTTAAAAATTCTAAAATCAAGAGTTGATATAATATGCATGCTACTTACTATGAACCCCCTCTACGAATATTCCAAGTAAAAACATCATTATTTGTCTCAAGATCGATCAATTGATTTTTCTCGATGAAATCCTTGAACATCAAATGATCTTGATCAAGGCGTATGATACCCCCTCTCTTCTCATTTAGTGAGGTGATCAGATTAAAATCTCCACCCATTATCCAAAAATAGGGATGAACTTGCTTTGCAATTTTTTTCAATTGTTGTAGAAAAAGAATATTTTCCCCCAACTATTACAGTCTATAGACATTATTGATAAATTCTTAAATTCTTTCTCCCAGCAGTTGAAACTATGCGTAAATGTTGTATCTAGTACAAAAACAGTTCCAGACAAGGACTTTGTTTGGATTCCAAAGGAGAGAAAATCCACCGACTGAACCAGAACCATCAATGTCCATCGAACAACCTGTTTTCCATATATTGGAGAGAATGGCTTCTAATCATTCCCCAGAACATTTGGTTTCCTAAAGAAGCATAATATCTAGTAATTACGATTGTAACTTATTTTTTAAGAGCTGGTGCTTACTCTTACCATTCAAATCTATGATATTCCAAGAGAACAGTTTCATGGATAAGACTGGGAGGGTTGAAATGAGTTCGTGATCAGGGAATTTTGTCCTAAGTTGACCAAGATGTCGCCAATCTCCTGTAGGAGTTTAAGATTGGATTTTCTACCTTTTCTCTTATCTTCCTTTGGAGCCTTATTTAATTTGAGTTTATTGTCTTGGATACCCAAATTGGAATGTGTTGAGGTAGAGCCTGAAGGTCCAGAGGGCTCCTTTCACCTTTTGTGAAGATCTTTTTTAATTCATTGAAAGTTCTCCGAGAGAATAGATTGCATGTCCTGGTGGGGAATAGCCTCCATGATGCTTTTCAATCTATTCCATCTATATCCTTTTCCTCTATGTCAAAATCCAATCCTTGTTATATGTATTGAATCATGGGGGCATCCTTTAAAGGGGGAATATCAGGGGAGTTTGTGAAGTCTTTGATATTTTTTCTTTCCTTTGAGGGGAAGGAGGGGTCAGGTGATTTTCTAGACTCAGGATTTCTGGGTGCCACAATTTCTTCAATGACTGAGTCATATTTGGGAGGAAGAGAGTTTAAAGCTTCAAATATCTTTTTAATATTAGGGTTTCATGAGGGTCCAGGAGGTCCATGTGAGACAGGTTTCTGATTGGGGAAAAAACGATATGGGACTTTAGTGAAACCTTCCTCATCCTTGTCTAATTCAGATTTGGAAGGTTCGGGTGGGATGAGAAAGGGGAAGTCACAATATAAGTGGCCATGCTCATGAAAATGGTGACATCGGAATGGCATAAATTCATATTCTAGGGTTTGAATCCACCCCACATCTTGAAAATACAAGCGAATGGATTCAAGGATGGAAACAGACACATTCATGTAGATGCAAAAGCAAGCATAGGTGGTGTATATGACTTTTCTGGTAGCTTCAGAGGATTTGAAAAACATACACAAACTATTTCTGATCCTAGAAATTATTTCTTCCTCCCAATATTCAACTAATAGAGAGTATATTCTAACCCAAATTGGGGCAAAGGAAAAGTATTATTTTTCTGAGTTAAGGTTATCTTTCCAGTATCTTAGATGGATGCCTTTCGAGCAGAAGAAATAAGGTCCTCCTTCAAAGTTGTGTTCCCTTTACTTTTCATTTTTAAAAATGATTGTAAAGAAAGTTACCCTCAGAGCCTAATTTAATATCAATGTGACAGGTGGGTTTCCAATGAGAATTGATTGAGGCTAATAGATCTTTCTCAGTTGGAAAAATTCCCCAAAACTTATCGACTACTGCATGGTCCTTCATATGTTTCACATACCCACTTAAGCTTTGAGATATTAGCTCGTATTGGGGCATTTCCTCCACCTTCAGTATGAAATGCCCTGGTTTCCAATAGGTGGAACTATATGAATATTTCAACCTATCCTGCATTGGTTCATCAAGCGAGGGAGATGATACTCCATTATTCCCATTTCTTGTCGAATATGCATGATGTGTATTTGACCTTGGGGGTGTCAATCCTTCAAACTGGTGGTGAGGAGAGAGAGGAGGAGAATGGGTGGGGGGGTTTGTAGTATAGGATAAAGTACGATAAGGTTACTAACAGATACTTACACAGAGCATTACACACTACAAAATTATATGTAATAACACATAGACCTATAGAAGAACATACACAAGTGGGGGAGAACCATCAATAGATTTTATTATATATATGTCCAAAAAGAACCTCTATCTTTCCATTACATGATAGTGTATATATGTGTGTGATATATAGTTACCAGTTTATTACATTCCTTAATTGTTCAGTCTATCGATGCTAATTGTCTTTTCGACCAACTTCCTAACCGACTATTGCAGTCAACTTGGCTAGTCAACTGGCGGGTCTAGTCAACGAGGCTAACTAGCCCCTTTAAGATCTCATGCCTCCTCAATTCCTTGCTCATCCTGAGAAATAAGGGTGTGTGAAAAAAAATAAAAAATAGAGTCTATTATGTTCCATTTTATGTTATTACAAAATAATAATGAGAAAGAGAAAAGAAGAGGAAGAAAATGCTACTGTGAAGACCTCTCGAAGTCAATTTTCTTTATTCGAAGGCAATGTTTCCTACAAATGTGGGCTTATGAAGTCTCTAGTAATTACAATTGTTGTTTAAATAAGAGATTAGGCCTTGTGAGTATAATTAACCATGTATGTAGGCCTTATGGAACTATGTGAGGTCATCTTACTTGACCTTTCATAACTAAAAACATGCTATTGGGATAATCCCCTTTTTGAAAAGAAAAAAAATATTCCTATGGACTGAGAATAAACCTCATGGAAGAAGTGAAGTGACATGAGAAATTTCAAAAGGCCATGGTTGTGCTAAGGGAGTGTATATCCCTATTAACTTAAGGGTGTGTATATGCATGAGAATGGAAGAGGTAAGCAAGTGTAATATGTCTGCATTGCAGGCATGGGTAAAATGCTTGGTGCACGAGGATATGTTGGAATGCATATCGAAAAGATTGAACATGCATATAACATGCATATAGACTTATTATAGTTTGTCATTGGATGTAAAATATGGTGATTTGATAGATCATATGGTTAGTGATGATCTTATTATAGAAACACAAGTAAAATTTTGATGATATTGATTGTATATTACACTACAAGTATAAGGTAGAATGGTTAATGAAATGTCGATCCCAAGTGTCGTAAAGGAAGTGTTGGGGAACTTATAGATGACCAATGGGTCAGGTTGACATCCAAAGGTGGATGGTAGCCATATAGGTATGACTTGGTATGCTCAAGTAGCAGTGAGAGGGAATCTAGAAAAGGATTCCCTTGATAAAAAGGTTTTTTGATCAAGAATGGTTTAAGGCATGAAGAGAAGCTAGATTAGTTGTCTTGTTGCCTTGGGCACTGTTGAAATTGCCTAGACTATATTTATGGGTTGTGGAATTCTTTTATAGCAGTTGAGGCAAGAGTGTTTTCATGCTAGTTGTTTTCATGTAGAAAGGAAAACATAATGATGAATATGTCTGCGATACTTGCCACATGAATGATTGCAAGCTCTTAACAAAGAGGGTGACATAGTGGTGTGTATTCATATGAGACTTTTCATAAGGATGGTTGTAATATCTCTGGGAGGAAGGATATGGAAGTTGAACTGTTTACATGTGTGAATGACATGGAAAAAGGTGTAAGCGATGAAATTGTATGTTGAATATTTATCTATGTTTGTATATGATTGAGTGCATGGATTGAATGCATTATAAGGTTGTCTAGTGTGAAGAATGATATTAAGACCAAATAGATATGAATGAATGATATTAAATGTACAGGTGATGCACATGTATGATGTATGATTATAAGTATACTAAAGGCACAATGTGACTTCCTAAATAATTAAATTGTAAGGAAAACATTGCACTTTCCAAGATAGAATAAATACCATGGATGCATGGCTAACTCTATTTTGAAGAGTCATGATTTTTTTTTTTAATAATAGATTGAGGGGGATGTGTGCCATCTCTTCAGGAAAAGCTAGTATAAATTGCTGAAAGAATAAATGAGCAGGGATGATTTGTTGTCATGATAAAAGACAACATTATTATTCTTTTAAATACTGCATGTAAATGATTGTGAACAATCATGAACAAATTAATTTTTGATAAATATGGAAATGAGACTATAAAGTGTTCCTATGGTAGACATACACCGCATGCTAAAGAATGTGATTAAAGAACAATGTGAATGAAAATTAACGGAATAAATGTGCATATGTGAATGCACAATCTGAATGCATAATAGAAATGCATGATGATAATTATGTATGAAATATTGGGTAAGAATATGAAATGGAAAAGTTGATGTTGACTCGAGATTTAAGTCATCTCAAATAGTGATGGATATGAAATAAAGAAGTTGCATGCTGAAGAATTCCCCTGTGGAGGAACTGTGTAAAGAATCTATCAGGAGAACAAAGTCACAACCTTAATGATTGTTGGGAATTGGGAAATGGGTTGCAAGCCTATCTATATTATAAGAATCATGGATTACATTTTATAACATAATGCATGAATGGAATACTAATAAATGAACAATGACCATTCTGATGACTAAATGGTAATGTGCAGAATGCACAGGCTCATAATTCATTGTGAACAAAAATATTGTTGTTGTAGCATGATGATTTATCCAAGAAGGTTAAGGTGAACCTAACCAGGAATTCTCAAGGAAAAGAGCAAGAAGATCCCAACATGGAGTAGATTGCATAATCAAAGAAGGAGAAAAGGAGGAATATTTTTCTCACTTTAAAACTCTGAATTGCTTAACAAAGTTGTAAGCCTTAAAAGAACAATTGTGGAAACAAGTATAGTTGGTGAAAGGAAAATGAACAAACAAGTATAAACTTGGTTAAATACATGAATGTGTAAAGACAGTGAGGCCTTAGTAATAGTTCAGTTAAGATGAAAATTCTAGACCGTGTAGAAGGAGTTGGAAAGAGGGAAGAGTCCCTTAACTCCTTTTCTTGTTGTTTATTTTGTTTATCTGGGATGAGAACCTATTATGTTGATGGTTGTAGGATACCCAAAAACTAAATTAGTTTCATGGTTTCACTAGTGAGCATCTTGAGGAGTAATGTGATGAAGTACATGTAGATATGCTGACATATCTGATAATTCTTGTTGATTTAGATGTTGTGTACGTGCATTTTATTTAGCATGATAGTGAATATGTTGTGACTATGATGATGCATGTCAAGTGTAAGAAAATATTGGAGCTATTGAGGAAGGACAACTACCAATGGTTGACAACCTCAGAAAGAGCATAAATGAAAAAGAGTTTTTGTTGAAATATTGTTGAAG
>SNQJ01S0143116.1:0-24520 GCA_010110895.2 Picea sitchensis
GTATGTGGCAAATTATGTAGATCAAAGAATTGCTCCATCTGAAGTATCCATGTGATTGGGTCCTTGCCATAAAACTTCCTCATATCGATCTTAGGAACGTGGTTGGTCTTCAACCCAAAGTTGGCATTTCTCCATTCTTGATTCACCTTCCTTGTGTCCTCATCATGAATTTCATGGGATGCATTTTCACTTTCAGGTGTCTTCTCTGTTACGGAATTTTTCAATATTTCCATGATCTCCTCTTTTAAACCATCCATCTTAGTATTTATTTCCTCCAACTTAGCTTCCATCTCTTGTAGTTCATCTTTTGTTACTATCTTCTTTTGTAAATCATTTATGTCCCTATGCATTTCTTCACCTTCATCAAGAGTCCAAGTAGGATTTTCTGGAGGCTTATTTGGTGTAGAAGTTCCCTTTTTGGATGGCATGTTGGCCAAATATCACTTTTGAACCTTGATTTTGAGGTGGTTCTGCTAGACAATCTTTCTTCTGATGTATCTCCCAAGTTTCGGCCCTTCTGGGTATGAAAATTTATTTTATGTAGTTCTCTGATATTTCTCCTCTACAATTCCATAGGTCTAATCAAAATTGGATGTGCCAAGTGGAATTTATGGTAACTTCCCCACAACTTGCTGATTTTTGGCCTTTCCAGGAGATCTTACTTGTATAGCGTGCCCCGCACAAAATAATTGATCTAAAATTCTGAAACTCGTACTAGAAATACTACAGACTGTCCACTATCCAATGAAACCATTCTCACTCAATTTGGATACTCTAGGAAGAAGTTATGATTGTTTTACCTGGAACACCTTCTTGATACTAGTCAATAGGACTAGTCAGATACCTTATCTTCCACGGGGTGTATCTACAAATGTAAGATCACCCAGAAGTTGAACGTTTTACCACAGATACCTTACTAATTTCTATGAATATCCTCTGGATTTGGTATGAACCATTATAGAAAAAAAATTATAGTGAAAATTTCGCAATGACTCAGTTTAGGATGATTCCAGAACCCTATCTTGCATAGGTTGTATCTCCGAAAGTATAAGGCCTCAGTAGCTGAAATTTTAACCCAACGTACCTTGATTTGTCTACTAAATATCCTCCAAACCATTTCTTTTGAAACATTGTATAAAAAAAAATTATAGCGAAAATTCCAAGGTGTCTAAGATGTAGCAGTGAAACCCCAAGACCTTGAGCTCTGATACCATATGTTAAGAACCAAATATCAATATAGCATAGAAAAACCTCAGAATAAGTACTCAATGCCTTGAAAAAGAGATAATTTAAGATAATAATCCTCTTCAAGGGGGCAACCTCCTTTTACCCCACATAAATGTTCAAGTACAAGATTACTCCAAATGAAAATGTCTCCTTGGTATATATAGAAGACTATGAGGTATAATTACAACTAATGGAATAAAGCGGACATAAATAAAATAAAATTACTAATGTAATATGCCCCAATTAAGGGGTAATGAGCCAATATTAGGGATTATCAAAATGTGAGTTGGTCGAGCGGTTCCCCTCTGCTTGAAAGTCGAAGCCTAACCACAACAAAACCCAGTTAAACAATAGCCCGACTATGGTGACAGTCGGTGGAACGAGTAGGGGTGATGTGCCGTAAATGCACGTCACCTCCACACTCAAGATTAATTAATTTATTAGTACACGCCATCCATTAACCCAACAAATCATCCAATTTGAACCATGCATCGAAACAAACAAACCTTAATTGCCAAGATTGCCACCCACATCACATATTACCATTTCCAACTACACAGTAATGCATGCCAACTATGTTTCTATATAAATTCAATAAATCACATGGCTATCATATGTTAGCTAGGATTTACCATGATCCTTTTAATGCATATAGTGTAGCATGTTAGTATAGAATAGTCTCTTCCCTTTGCATTTGTGTTCCCATTTCTTAATCTCCTTTTAATTTTTCCTTCATTTGTTGTTATTAACATATATATGTTGCAGGTGTCACAAGTAATAGATCCAAGAACTGACATTAACAGTAACCATGAATAACATAGGTCGTTGTAACATAAAACTTGAGCATGGAGTAGCAAAGAACACATATAATATGCCTACTAGTATTATTTAGCTTCATAATAATAGGCTTTAGCAACACTTTGCAGGCAAAAAATTCGTTACGATTTTTTAATCGTCAACAAACTGGCGACTCCACAGGGAAATTTGTTTACAACAGATTTAGAAGTCAGAACTCATGGTTTTGCATACCAAGAAAAATAATTTTAGAAGATGAAACCAGAATAATTATGCAACAGGGGGAAGCGAGTGAATTTAATGGAAAAATGACCGGGAATTTGGGAATAACTTATGAAAAATGTTAAGTATGAGGGGGTTTATCCCTATATGCATAATCATTCAACCTGAATCGGCTCTTATTTCAAGGAGAAAAAATAATGGATTTGCTCTTTTATTTCTCAAATGGACGAAGAAATGGAAAGAAGAAGCGAGAGATAACCAATTTCTTTGTAAGACAACAGTGAAGGTAGATAACAAATTCAGGTGTGTCCTCAGGGGAACATTGTAACAGTCGTGTAAGCCTGATTGTTATTGACTAACAATATCTTGCAGGAGTGTCATTGTGGCATAACTGATCCAACATCTTATTTCTGACTAAAAAGATGACAAAATGCAAAATCTAACAGAATAAAATTGCAGAAAATTTAAATAGCAAAAATAAAGTGACAGAAAAGTAAAAGCGGTAGGAAATGCTTAAAACATAAAACATAAATCAACTACCGTAAGCAGAAAAGAAGAATATCGAAATTGAAAATAGAGCTAGACTACTAAAATACAGAATATCCAGACAGTGTTAGATATTTTCAAGTTGGTTCCACGTAATGCTTTAAGTCAAAATCGTTAGTGTTGTAGGAAAACAATCACTCCTGTAAATATTTCAGAATGTAAGAATTTGTACCTAAGACAAAAGTGATTTTGAAAGGACCCAGCCATAATTTCTGAAATTTTGAATGTCTTCCCCTATCAGCGTGAGATGAATCCCATAGCGAAACTTTTTCATTGACCTTGAAATTGACAGTATTGACACTCTTGTTGAAATACTTCTTAACCGTTTGTTGTCTCCTTTTAATATTATCCAAAGAAAACATCCTTTGTTTCTCCAAAGCTAGTAGTGCATTTATCCTTTGTGAAACATCTAAAGAAATTAATTCTTCGATCTGTAGCATCAACCTTAAGGAATAAAGTTCCAGCTCAGTTGGCAAGAGGTCTTCTTGACCATAAAAAAGTTGAAAAGGAGTACAACTAGTACTTACCTTGGCGGTAGTTTGATCTTCCCAGAGGGCGTAAGTGAGGAGAGTGTGCCACTGACAAGGCTTATCTTCGATGAGCCTTTTGACAATTCTCACCAGATTTTTGTTGGTAGATTCGTCCTGCCCATTTCCTTGGGGGTAATAAGATGATGGGGTGAAAATTTTAACCCCCAACTTGGCTAGAAATTGAGTCAATTTAGTAGAAATGAAAGCAGGGCCATTGTCTGTAATAATTTCTAATGGAAGACCAAATCTGGAAAAAAAATTATTTTCAAGGAAATAAATTACCTGATCGTCTGTGGAATGATTAAGTGGGACAACTTCAATCCATTTTGTTAAATAGTCTGTGGTTGTCAAAATAAAAACTTGTCCAGCTGAAGAAGGGGGATTAATTGGACCAATAAAATCCAATCCCCATTTTGAAAAAGGAAAGTCTGGTAAGACAGGTTGTAATGGAACGGTTGAAAGGCATTCTTTCCCAACAAATTTTTGGCACTTGTCACAAGATATCGAAAAAACATAAGAGTCATGAAAGATAGAAGGCCAATAGTACCATTTTCTAATAATCTTGAAAGCAGTGGTTTTTGCAGAGAAATGACCTCCTACATGAATGACGAAACTTGAAGAACCATGAGATTCTTGTAACGGTTTTTGTGTGTCTTTATTGTTTACACAATGAAGCAACACACCATCAGTTGATCTTCGAAATAAGAAGTCTCCTATGATGACATATCTCGCAGATTCAAGACAGAGTCTTCTCCTTTGATGAGTGTCTAAGTTGTCTGGACATATTTGGTTCAGTAAATAATAAACCAAATTCTTGTATCGAGGATGTTCAGAAACAGGGAGGATATGAGCATCAATGTAAAAGAAGGTTGAAAGGGAGCTATCCTCTTCCTCAATTTCTTCACCATTCTCAACATGTTGAGCCAAGTGAAGGGTTAGGTCACGTCCCTTGATAGTGGTAGAAGTCACGATATTTAAATCATGCTCTTGGATCTTGGCAAGCCAGTGTGCAAGATTTCCTGAAAGATAAGTCTGTGAGAGAAAAAACTTGACAGCAGGTAAAGGGAACTTTACCAATGTATGCTTGCCTAATATGTAATGGTGAAACTTTTCAATAGCCTTAACAAGAGTGAAAGCATGTTTTTCAATAAAAGAATATTTAAATTCATCATCAGACAAACGTTGAATCATGTAAGCCACTGGTTTTTCATTGCCTTGGTCATCATTTTGCATAAGAATAGAAGAAACTACCTACTCGGCGACATTAGTATATATCATGGATTCTTTCTCAAAATACGGCTTTGCCAAAACCAGTGCGGAACTAATTGCTTTCTTAATCCCTTCAAAAACATTTTTGACATCATATGTCCAAGAAAAAGAATGATCTTGCTTAAGAAGATTATGAATTGGCTTGACCATCACCGCAAAATCTGGGACAAACCTACGGATGAAGTTAATAACCCCCATAAAAGATTGAACTTCTTTCTTGGAAGTGGGAGCAATAAGATTAAGGATAGCGGCAATCCTTTCAATATCAATGCTTATTC
Organism: Picea sitchensis; assembly: GCA_010110895.2. NCBI lineage: Eukaryota > Viridiplantae > Streptophyta > Pinopsida > Pinales > Pinaceae > Picea > Picea sitchensis. The sequence goes on from SNQJ01S0143116.1 coordinate 4,868, forward strand.
CTGAATCGAAGACGATGTGTCCAAGGAGCTTTCCTTAGGTAACACCAAAAATGGACTTGGAAGGGTTTAGAAAAATGCCAAATTTCCTACATCGCATGAGAAATTTTCTCAGATGACCAAAATGATCTGATCAGATTTTAGAGTATATTGTTAAGTCATCAAGGTAGACCTGAATGATCTTACCGATCAAATCGTCAAAAGCTAATTGCATAGATCTTTGAAAGGTGGCACCTGCATTAGATAAGCCAAAAGGAATACGTTCATAAGCAAAGGTACCCCAACGAGTAATAAAGGTGGTTTATATTTATCTGCCATGTTTACCTTGATTTGATTGTAACTAGAAAACCCGTCAAGTAAGGACATCATTTGTGACCCTGCAACTTGCTGCAAAATCATTTCCATGTTATGGAGAAGGAAATGGTATTTTATACTAGCTCGATTTAATGCATGAAAATCAATGCACAATCTGATATGACCAGTTGTTTTCCGAACAGGAACCAGATTTGAAACCCATTCAGAATACTTGACCGGAAAAATGATTTGAGCCTTCAATAGTTTTTCCAAATCCTTTCGAATAGTTGCTTCTGTGCAGGGTTGATGGGTCTTTGTTTTTTCCTGACTGGTTTTATGCCTTCATGAATGGGGATTCCATGATGTATAAGACCAGGATCAAAACCATGAATATCCTCATACGACCAGGCAAAAACATCTTGAAATTCACCAAGCAGCTTGGCAAACATCACTCTCTTCATCTGAACATTTGGCACCTATTTTAACATACTTTGGAGTCTCGGGTGTCCCAATGTTCAAGGAGATGGTTTCACCCACCTTCCTTCTCAACTCTTCTTCCTTCTATTTCTCCTTGTTGCCTACATCACTTGAAGAAAATGAAATCTCTAGAGGAGTCAAGCCTTTAGGAATCTTGTTATCTTCTATGGATATAATTTCCTTAGGCTTAAAATGTTCATTTTGAATAAAAGTGAAAATGCTCTCATCGTTAGGGAAGACCTACCAAGAATCTATATTGTCGGGGATATGCAGACGATATAGGGATTGAAAGGTACAATTAGGTCTATGTGGCAGAAGTTGTCGATTAGGGGAGGTTGTGAAAACTGCTAACCGATCAACCATTGAGTTTAACTCCCTCTTAACATGAGTGATGTTGAAAGATAAAAGGTTCGAGATAAGCACCCAAATAGTTTGGGTGTATCGCTTCATCAACTTGTTGCAAAGAGAGTAAATTTTACGCACAAGATTCACAACAAGCTCGAAATCCCCAAAAAATGAAAGGTGACCACAGCCAAGATTATAAGTGTTTTCAATGCCTAATAACAAAGCTTCAAATTCAGTGACATTGTTAGTGCAAGCGAACTCCAACCGGTAAGAAAAGTTATGGATTTTTCCTACAAGAGAAATCAAGATAATGTCATCTATGTTACCTTCATTAGAGCATGAACCATCAAAGTGCATGTGCCACATGCCATCATCTAAATCAATTTGTTCCTTGGGAATGTCATCCTCCTCATCAAATATGGAATACACACCCAGGACCTCTTCGATATAGTTTACGTTAGGTCGTGGGACACTCTCTATGTAAGGTGATATCCTTACTTCTCTAAGGACTATAATGTTTTTTTCGTTCTGAGGAACGGATAAATGTGTTCTGTCGAGTGAGAGGTATCCACCTGTTGAGGCTTTCCAATCTCTCCCTAAGATGATTGAGTAATTTATTACCGACATATCAATTACCTGGATGTTGAGGGTTGCCCTTATTTCAGGATGAGCGCACAAAGCTAAGGTCACATCCTTAACCTCGCCTATGGTTGTTTGTTGTAGACTATTATAGGAGAGCATGCTTTAGGTGTTTTCATTTGCACAAGAAAATCCTATCTCTTCCATAATAATCTTTGACATCACGCTTGGGCCCGAACCACCATCAATGAGGTAACAATGGGCAATTTTATCCATAATCTTTATAGAAATATAAAAAGGGGGATTTTTATAGGGTATCTAAATTTATGTACACGTACTTTATTTACAGAATATTCCTCTTCGTTTACCTCTTCAGAAAGATTGGATACAACGAAATCTTTTTCTTCCATGAATTCTTTCAGATGCATTTGTTGTTCAGGGACGACAACCATGTCTAGAAGGGTTGCATATGCTTTGATGTTGGCCAACTGATTCAAGATATTGTATTTGGAATAAGGGAGAAGGGAAGTGATTCCTTGACTCTCAGGAACCTTAGGAACCTGGAGAATAACAACGGTTGAGGACGTGCTCGGGATAGAAGAACTACAGGGAGGATCAAATTTTCCCTTGGGAGCATAGTATTTGTTCCTAGTATTGATGACCATAACATCTTCTGGCTCTGCAAAATCAAGGACAGTGATAGTAGCTTTTGGCCTTTTACCAAATAACTTATCTCCGACACTCTTCTTTACCTCACATGTGGTTTCTTCGTGGTGTTCCTCGCAAAAGTTACACCAAATTCGGGGCAGGATAGCTTTAGGCTGAAAATTGTTTTCAACTGGATTTCTAAAGGGGGGTGAAGAAGAGGATGAAGTTCCATGGGTGAGAAGGGAGACAACTCCTTTCCACTCAAATTCTATCATACGATTATTCATATCTTGCACTAGTTGTAAAATGGCAGACATGTATGTCTGTCTAATTGATTCTCCCTGGGGAAGGCCAGTTCTTTTAAGTTGTTCTTCATACTCTGAACAAGCATGGAGAGGAGAACCGAGATTATCAATGGATTTTTCCTCGAGCCTATGACAATAGGGGGAAGGCAATGCATTGTAGTAATGCATGAAAGCGGCTTGGTTTTGTGGGCAAATGCATTCGGGGACTTGATTGTATAACTTGGTGAAACGCAAGTTGAAAGACTTGATGGTCTCTCCATCCTTATAGGTGATGTTATTGTATTCCCTTAACTCCTCGGTTAGGCTTTTAGATTTCCCATAAGTGGATTAAAACCAATAGATTAACCCCTCCCAAGTAGATATAATCTTAGGAGGAAGTTCAAAGAATTTGGTTGTAGCCTTTCCTTCCAAGGATTTGACAAATAAGCGCATGCAAGTATCATTGTCGTTGGCCCCTATGTTATGACAAGCATTAGAAAATGCCACCAGGTGTTTGTTTGTAGTGATAGTGTTATTTCCTGAAAACCTAGGAAGATTCTCTTTAAATTTAGGAAGTGGTCGAGTAGCAGGTGCTAGGTTAAGAGGAGAGGACACATGCCATGGTCTGGTTGTGGCGTCTTCTTTGAACTGAAAAAGCCCATACTTTTTAATGACTTTGGTGGGATTGGTGGTAGATTAGATAGGGATATGGTGGCTATATAATCTACCATTCACTGATGATGATGAAGATTGAGAAGATGGAGCACTTCCAGTGCCACCAGAACCACCACTAGATGCCATATTGTGAATGATAGATGAGGGAAAGAAAGACGAACTAGATGAATCAGATAAATTCCTCCTTAGAGAACTTTGTTGGGTAGACAACATAATGTTTCTTCTTCCTATTTCAGCAATAGGATTGATTTCAGGTGACAAGCCTCTTCTTCGTCTATAAGCACGAGACTCTAAAGACATGAAAGAAAGGCCAAAACTTGAAGAAACAAAAGGGTTGTTGTTGATTTCTACGTTACCTATGTTTAGCTTCTAATTGTTCTTGAGCACTAATATCTCGTTCAATTGCTTCCCAAGAATGGTTAAGCTCAGCACGGGTTTTGGTAGTGTCTAAGATGGTATTAAACATATTCAAAGCAATGTTAGTCTGATCTTGAAGACCGGGCTCAATATTGGGCTGCCTTGCAACATGAACAGTCATTAAGAATAAAACAGTCAAAGAATCAATATCAGAAAAGAAAGATGTATCGACGAAAATCGAGTATAAAAATTAACCAAAGAGATATCGAAGATCTCCCCAGTATGGTCGCCAAATAAATGTCGAGGAAAAGATATGAAATGATCTTACTCAAGCATTTTCATATTTTGTTTGGATAAATAAAAATAGACGGAAATATCACCCTATGTTTATAGCCAACAAAAATAACATCCTAACTAACAAGTATTAATTACAAGTGCTTAGGCTAGTATTTTATCAATAAAAAGCTTGTTGGAAATTTACTTTTTATGTAATTTTATGAACAGAACAATTGCTGAAATAAATGTAAAGACGAAAGTAGAGTCACCAGGATGATAATCAAGACATATTAGACATAAATAAATCCTTTATTTCATTCCAATTCACCAAAGAGTCATTCTTTTACAAAATTTCATGCAGAAATTTAGGACCAAAGTCAAACTTAGACATCCCCGATGGAACATACAATAGGACCTCCGACAGAAAATCAAAAAATGAACTCTAAAATTTGAATCATCTTGTCGCAGATTGTATCCCACTCGACTCTGCACAATATCCTTTTTCAGTCATGAAAACTAATTCACAAACAAAAAAGTCTACACAGACTATCAAAGATAGATCAACACCTCTGAAAAACAAGTATCTGAATGATGTAATTCAGCCCCTGAATTTTGTTGTCTACAATAAGACCCTGCTATCATAAAAAGAATTAGGCTTGGATAAATTAAGGAATGAATGAAAACTAAACTATCTCAACATAAACTCAAAGAGAAAACCTTAGTATGCTTTTGTTTCTATCCTCCTTTGTTCCTCCCTTTCATTTTTCCTTTAAACAAATTAGAGTTGGTTGAAGTAGTTGAACCAACACATTAGTTAGGTTAATTAAAAGACTCAAACAACTTTTAGTTAGGGGGGAAATTAATAATCATAATAAGGGTTATAATTAAATAATAACTAGTAGGTGGGACCCCTTGTGACTCCCATTTGTTCTCAACAATCATAACATACTAGTAAATTAAGTAAAAACACACCTCCTTGTGACTCCCATTATCATATTAACATTTGGAAATTTATCTCAATAATGTTTGCAATCATTTCCAAAATATATTACCAACATATCCAAAAAAAACATGCCATATGAAAAACTGAAGTCAACTGTCATCAACAATAAAGAAAACTTAAAATCCATATTTCTTGGTTTGTGATGCAATCTTTCCCTTGTTGATGCTATCATCTTTTAGTCCTTCTGAACCTTCTTTAGGTTGTGTGGAATATTTAAGCGTCATCTTGTTGATCATATGAGAGAAATTGTCCTTCCAATGCAAGTGGGAGGACACAGATTTACCAGAATTATCTGAAAATGTAGAAGGGGCAGTAGCGACCTTCTCTTTGACAGAGGCGTAGTAGGCCTCAGTTTTCAGCATTTTATTTGAATAGCTCATTCCTATATACATGATTGATTAGAAAATAATCCTTTAAATAACCATACATGATAACTCTTTTTTTTAAATATGAAATAGATTTTGGCTCAGCAATATATCAAACTCATGCAATCCAATCCATACAAATTGTTTAACTATTTATCAATGAGCAGGGGGTGAATAAAAGGTCCTGGGATATGTGAGAGGTTTGTATTGAGAGAAACATGATATGGTGAGGGGGAAATTATAAGGTTACTAATCAAGGACAACAACAATCAACTGTAAACCAAAGAAAGCATCGTCATAATTCAACCGACACTGTTACTGCCAACTGCTTCAACACATAATTTTTCTTGACTGTAATCAATTTTAGAACAGGGAGTGAAAATGAATGTGGGAAGGTGATGGGGTTGTAATTAGAGAAAAGTGAAATAATGGTGGGGAATGAGAGCGGTTTTTGTTCATAAAATTAATTAAGTAATCCATATAACCATTCTGAACAGGAAATACACCAACCAAATGACCAATAACAACTATTGTGTATTAACTAGTTCATTGTTCATAACCAATATTTACACAGTTTCAACAATCAAAACAATATGCATTCCAACAACAATCTATAGGGGAGCCTTTCTCCCATTTATCCAATTAACATCTTATAACAATTCTCAAATGTATAATAGTAACCATTTCCACTCTGTTAATCATCAAAATCAACCATTGCCCGCACATTACTTCAATCATCAAATACACTCAAAAGTCATGTTTCAAAATTGCAATGAAGTTATATTGTCACTACAATCGGGAATTTCATTTAAAATGCATGATATTCATTAAACATACATAGTGGACAGCCAACCCAATTATCCAGATTTAAATTGTAAAACCCTGACTCGTCATTTAAACAAACAGACAATAGCCAACATTCCAACTCATGCTATGTTGTAGAAAACACAAAATAATTCAATCAACGCAAGTGTAATTATGTGATTGTACAAGCTCAATTCAACGTGACTCTAAATAATCAAAAAGCTAGGCTATCCATCCAACACAACGAGGCAACAACAACATGCCTGACTTCATAAAACAAATAATTGAATTGCAACAGAGTCATGCTTAAAAACTTTGTGACTATCTCTGAGTGCGCAATCCAAAAATATCCATATCATACACAGTGGGAAGCCATACCTCAAACACCACGATGCAACATTTCCATTTGACAATTCTAAACACAGAATCACGGTATAATTAACTCAACCCATCTTGTCGAGCTATCAATCTAATACAGTATTGCTACAATCAAAACCATGTTGTGTAAAACTCAGGCTCATCCTTGATGACGTGATCAAATAACCATAATGCATACAGTGGATGGAATTTCCATAGTCATCCTGGTTGAAATAACCATTTTTCCAAAAATCTCATAGTTACAGTGACCATTTATTTGTGGTGTAGGAATACCACGCATACAAATGCATTACACGCAACCAAATTAAACAATTGTAACTAATGTCGAGTTTAACATCCCAATAATCTTTAATGAAAAAGAAAATGACTGTCTATCAACCTCGATCTTCAATCAACCAACTCAATGATGAGCTTATTACTTGGATTTTCATAATAATCAACAACCCAACCTAACATGTTGTGGAAACCACAGATACCCACGCATCGACATGAAGCGACGTTGTGAATTACTCAATTAAAAACAATAATGGGTTATCAAAACACCAGGAGAGTGAATGTGTATTTGATCTGTCCAATTAACCATGCAGGGTGTATCCATTGTAATAACACATGCAGTGACTAGATACCAAAACCAACATGATTGTAATCAATTATGTTGACAATCCATACCCATCAACAATAACCAATAGTAAACCTCATAGACCACGCCAATATTCTCTATCAACCCTCAAACCTGTAGAGTTAAGGGTTTGCTCTGTGGAAAACACAGGGAAAACTAGAGCCAACTCCTTTCAATGGTGAAAACCTTCGAGACCAATGGTGCATACACAGAGAGAACCACAATTTATTCATGGACAAGGTAACAAATATCATGACAGGAGGGGCTATGAACAGAAAAGAAAATCTCTAATTCGTCTTGGTAATGATATTTAATACATGCAGGGTATAACCCTCGTGGCTCTTCAGTCAACCAACTACAACGTTGAGGTGAAAACAGGGTTGAGAAAGAGAAATATAACTCATTGCATGACCACTAATAGTGACAACAACCCAATGCCCAAGTGAACAAAACACAGTGACACAGAGTGCTTCCAACCATTAAAACCCATAAAATCCAAGGACTGGATATAGCGATATGAATGCGTGAGGACAACCGGACACCCAAAACTAAACAAAACCCTCCAACCAAAACAACAAGGATGATAGAGAGCCTTTATGAATATTAGCACTCATGATGACCAATAACGTTGTGACTCCAAAAATTAGTGCAGAGAAAACCATCAACGCTTCATTCTGAAAACACAATTTTACACAGTTGCAATACTTAAAGAAAGCACAAACCAATACACCTGAGCCAATATCCATTTCACAACCAGAGCAGACTCATGAATGGCCAAAAAAATGCATACCTGTAATCAACACACCTTAAAACGCAAGTTGCCCGAGTGGTTCCCCTCTGCTTGAAAGTCGGAGCCTAACCACATCAAAACCTAGTTAAACAATAGCCCGACTATGGTGACGACTGGTGGAAGGAGTAGGGGTGACGTGCAATAAATGCACATCACCTCCACACTCAAGCTCAATTAATTTATTAGTACGCACCAGCTATTAACCCAACAAATCACCCAATTTGAACTATGCATCGAAACAAACAACCCTTAATTGCCAAGAGCACCACCCACATCACATATTGCCATTTCCAACTACACAGTAATTCATGCCAACTATATTTCTATATAACTTCAATAAATCACATGGCTATCATATGTTAGCTAGGATTTACCACAATCCTTTTAATTCATATAGTGTATCATGTTAGTATAGAATAGTCTCTTCCCTTTGCATTTTTGTTCCCATTTCTTAATCTCCTTTTAATTTTTCCTTTATCTGTTGCAGGTGTCACAAGTAATAGATCCAAGAACCAACAATAATGGTAACCATGAATAACATAGGTCGTTGTAACATAAAACTTGAGCCTGGAGTAGCAAAGAACACATATAATACGCCTACTAGTATTATTTAGCTTCATAATAATAGGCTTTAGCAACACTTTGCGAGCAAAAACTTCATTACGATTTTTTAATCGTCAACAAAGCTCTCGCCACCCAAGTATTTTAGCTATCTGATGATAAATTACTCTAGTATTACATAGGTTCTCTCAAACCACATATCCAAGACGAGTTAAGATTACATGAGGTTACTACGGTAGAAATAGCAATACACAAGGCAAAAGTTACAGAAGAAAAACTAGAAGGCCAATCAAGATTCAACAAGGTTTACTCAAGAAGGAGTGTACCTCAGACCATAGAAAATGAAAAATACATACCACCCAATCTACTTGAAGATAGAAGAAGAAGTTTGGAGTCCCAAATAATAAAAGAAGGAAAATGTAAATGGTGTGGAGAGAAATGGGACCCAAGACATAGGTGCTAGATCAAAGATAACTCAAAACAATTATACACTTGTGAAGTAGAAAAAGACGACGAATCAGACTCAACAAAATCAATAAAAGAAGAAATGGAAAATTTCGAAAATGACACATCAAAAATCATACAAGACAACACACCAAGAATATCACTTGCATCCATCATAGGCATTACCCAACCAAAAACTCTCAAATTAAAAGGACATATCAAAAATGATAATGTCACCATACTAATCGACACTGGAAGTACCCACAATTTCCTCGATATCAAGATTGCAAGGAAACTCAAATTATTTGTATATCTAGTTCCAGATATGAAAGTAATGGTTGAAGACGGAAAAAAAAAATTGAAAAAGTCGAAAAATGTCAGAAGGTGAAACTCCAAAATCAAGATTTCAATTTGGAATGAGATCTCTACACCGTACCTTTGGGAGGAGTAGATGTGATTTTAGGAGTCCAATGGTTACAAACCTTGGGAACATACTCATTCAATCACCAAGAGAATTTCATCCAATTCAAGTGGCAAGGGAAAAGTTATAAATTAGATGGTTTTCAACCTCCACAAACACAGGTTGTGTCGTCACAAAAAATGGAAAAAATTATCCGAAAAGGAGAAACCGCATACTTCATTCAATGCCACAACATAGAAATACAAGAATCAGAACAGGATGACTCCATAACATCAAACATCCAAGATCTAATTCAAAAACATAAGAAGGTATTTCAATACCTTCCCATGGAGTTACTGCCTCAAAGAAGAATTGAACATATAATTGAAGTTAAACCAGGATCAAGCCCAGTCAAGGTTAGACCGTACAGATACCCCCATCACCACAAAACAAATATGGAAAGCTTAGTCCAAGACCTATTAAAATGTGGTGTCATCATGAAAAGCAGAAGTCCATATGCAGCTCCAATAGTGTTAGTTCGAAAGAAAGATGGATCTTTTAGATTATGCATAGATTACCGAGGGATAAACAAAATAACAATTAAAAATAAATTTTCCATCTCGTTTATTGATGAAATGTTGGATGAACTTCAGAGAGCAAGATATTTTTCAAAACTTGATTTAAGATTTGGGTACTATCAGATTAGAGTCAGACTAGAATATGTAGCCAAGATTGTCATCCAGACACACGAAAGACACTATGAATTCAAGGTGATTATTTTTGGGCTAACTAATGCCCCCGCCACTTTCCAAGTGACAATGAATTAATTATTTCACCCATGCTTACGAAAACATGTCTTAGTCTTCTTCAATGATATCTTAGTGTACAGAAAAACATGGGAGGAGAATATGAAACATTTGGGACAAATGATATCTCTTCTGGAGGAAAATCATTTCTACGCCAAAATGTCAAAATGTACACTTGGCAAGGAGGAAGTAGAGTACCTTGGTCACATCATATCCAAAAAAGGAGTCAAGTAAGACCCAAAGAAAATCAGGGCAATCACAGAATGGCATAAACCCAAAAACGTATCCAAGTTAAGAGGATTTCTAGGATTGGCAGGATACTATCATTTAACCGCCCCTCTAACAAATATCCTTAAGAAAAACTCCTTCCAATGGAATGTGGAAGCACAAAAATGTTTTGAAAACTCAAAAAACATTATGTCCACAACCCCGGTATTAGAAACACTTGACTTCTACAAACCTTTCATCATCGAGTGTGACACGTCAGGTTTTGGAATTGGAACAATATTGATGCAAAATGGGCACCCAATAGCTTTTGAGAGCAAGAAATTAAATCAAACAGAATGCTTACAATCCACTTACAACAAGGAAATGCTTGCCATCATGCATGCATTAACAAAATGGCGCCAATATCTATTGGGAAGTAAGTTCTTGATACACACAGATCATAGCAGTCTCCAGTACTTGTTACAACAAAAAACATTGTCAACCGAACAACAAAACTGGATAGAGAAAATTGCCATGTTTGATATGGAAATTCTACATAAAAGAAGAAAAGACAATATCATGGTTGATGCCCTATCATGAAAATATGAAGAAACACAAGTTTTTGCAATATCAATAGCCATCCCAGAATGGTTGGATGAAATCTGAATTGAGTATGCAAAAATCCCAGAGACTTGCTCTATCATCAACAATTTAAATCAATATCCTAAGTTCGAATGGAAAAATGACATCTTATGGTATAAATGGAGAATCTAATTAAATACCAACTCAATATGTAAAGCCAAGGTTCTTCAAGAATCTCATGATTTCCTAGCTGCAGGTCATGTAGGATTTTTCAAAACATACTATAATGCACGGAGATCATTTTTTTGGAAAGGGGTGAGTGTGGATATTCGAAAATATGTAGCAGGATGTGATCTTTGTCAAAGGAACAAGAATGAAAATGTATTGACCCCTGGGTTACTCCACCCATTACACATTCCCAACCAAAAATGGGAAGAAATTTCAATGGATTTCATTGAAGGACTACACATATCCAACGGAAAAGATAAAATATTAGTAGTAGTAGACAGACTAACTAAGTATGCACACATTATTGGAGTAAGGAAAATAGATTCAATGAAACAAACGATCGAAATGTTCTGTAAAAATATTTACAAACTACATGGGTTCCCTAAGGTTATCGTCAACGATAGGGATGTCAAATTTAAAGGGAAGTTTTGGAGAGAATTTTGCAAACATATCGGAACCTCTCTCAATATGAGCTCAGCGACCACCCTCAAACAAATCGTCAAACAGAAGTCATCAATAAATGTTTAGAAACCTATCTTCGTTGTTTCATCTCCGACAAACAAAATAAATGGTTTCAATGGTTGCACCTTGCTGAGTGGTGGTATAATTCCACTTATCACACATCAGCTAAAATGACACCTTTCCAAGATATTTATGGTTACGAACCTCCATCATGGAAGGAGTTGGCCACCAGCCACATTAAATTTGTGTCAGTAAAAGACCATTTAGACAAAAATCAGAAAATCCTTCAATTACTCAAAGAAAACTTAACAGTTGCAAGGAACCAAATGAAGCAACAAGCAGACCAAAACCAAATAGAAAGAGAGTTTGAAGTAGGAGACTAGGTATTTGTAAGACTTCAACCTTACAAACAGTTATCCCTTAAACAACATGGGAAGAATAAATTGGCTCCAAAATTTTATGGACCATATCAAATAAATAGAAAAATCAATCACATAGCTTACCAGTTGGATTTACCAGATAAAAGTCGTATCCACAACGTCTTCCACATATCATCTCTAAAGAGAGTCTTGGGGCAACAACAAAAGGCACAAACTATACTTCCTATGTTGGATGATGAAGGAAGAATCATTTTAGAGCCCGAAGCCACTATCGCCACCCAGGAAAAGAGATTACATTCTCAAGTAATCAAGGAATATCTGATTAAATGGAAAAATCTACCAGAAGAAGATGTTGCATGGGATTCAGAGCACTTTCTCCAGTTACATCCTTCCTTATCATTGCTTTGAGGACAAAGTAAAATTAAGAGAAGGGAAATGTCACAATAAATAAATAATATAATATATAGACATTAAAATAATAAATAAAAGTAAAATTAAACATTAATGTAATAAAAGGTCATGACTAAAAGTCATGATTCTTCATAAAACCATAAAGGACATATATATAGGCAGGCACTATCCTTGTAATATCATCATCATTTTTACAATCAATTATATATATATATATATATATGAATTCAGAGTGAGTTGTTCATTACAAAACCTTTATATCTTTTACAGATAAGTTAAAGATGATCACTCAAAAGGGAGATGAATTTCAACAACATAACTTTGAGATGAACAATTGAAGATCCAAATTATGTGTGAACCAATATGTATTTATTATTTATTTAGGGTTTGAAAATAACCATTACCATGTACAAGTGGGTCAAATAATTCCTCATGATTGTAACTATCGAAACAAATGCATTAATGAGATCATGGCTTGCGTGTTTTTTAACGTTTTTGACATTTGAAAAATTATACCAATATTACGAGTTTATGAGCTCAATTGCATGAATATCGAGGAAAAAAGTGCATGGTCCTAATAAAAGAGGTTAATGCATTAGTTGGTTACATGATAACACTGGAACACGCAATAACTTGGTAAATGTATGTGGGTTTGATTTTGAGAAAATGGTTAAGAGATCTTGATTTATACATTGTCTAAATCAAATACGATTTTTTTCAAAAGAGAATATTGTTTGTCATGTAACAAAAAAACTAGGTGTTAATAGCCCCTAGGGTTAGCTCAAGCATTCTTGAACCAAACGTGAGATATCTCCCCCAATGATTAGTAGAGGAGGTCATGGGTTCGACTCTCTTAATCCCCTTAGAATGAAACTCTGTAATCAAGATCAACAATTTACCCCATTTACTATCCATATATCATGGAGATATACTCGAAGAGTTTTCCACAAAAATTCTTGGAAAAAAAAAAAAAATAGGTATTAACACTCATATCAAATTTACAAAATTGATTTGCATCATTGTTAACATCACAGCTCCCCTTTTATAATCGAAGGTAATCTAACCCAAATTCTCATTCTCGCATAAAGAAAACACGTGGCACATGGACACTAAAATGAGTAAGCAAAATCAATTATTTTCATAATCACGTAAAGTCCAAACACAAACATAGAGAATAAATTATGGTGCGCATACTTCCACAATGCTTCCAACATACCTTTTTCCTTTCAGCGTGTGAAAGAATTGTGTGGAATACTTTCAAGGTAACTTTTGAAATCAAATTTCATGTCTCGAAGATTTAGTTAAAGTACATAATGTCATTGATTCGATTAAAGTAGATCATTGAACATGGAATAAAATTCCAAGCATACTTTTTAAAGCTTTGAGTTACTTGGAATATATATAACTTCAATCATACTAAAGAAGAAAATTAAAAGAGTGACATGTGGCCTTTGGTTGTAAGGGCAACACCATCGGAATAAAACCAATGTCATATGGTTGCTCTTTTGTAAGGGGATTCAACGTTAATTGTTTTTTATAACTATATTATAAAAGTGATTATATTTTAGTGGGAAGGGATTATATTTTAGCGGGAAGATAGTGGTATGTTAAGTTATTCTTTAAATTAATTTTTTTTAATGTGGATGTTTAATCTAGTAATTTAATTTTTGAGGTAAAACTAAATTATAAAAATAAATGTTTTAGGCATTCCTCTCGCTAAGAGCCAGAACTGCAATCCAAAAGATCTAGAGAAAAAACAAAGTGTCATCTTATTTTTATACAAAATTATAAACCTAGTGAGTTGTTGCTCGATCAACTAAACAAAAGATCGTTTGCACAGTTCCATAAAGTGTTGAACGATCAAAATAAGTCTTAATGAAAGCATCATGAATCATTATCTAACAGATCTTGTGAACAGAGTAGACTAAGTAAAAATCAGAAAACAATGAAAGCTTATGCTAAGTGGGGCCATGAGTCATGAAGATATTCCTTGAACTCATTCAGGCTCTTTTCAAAAACCTTCCACGTGCCTCGGTCCAATTCCAGTACGGATTTTGAGAGACGGTTTGCTTCTTGGTTCCATTCCCTATAAACATGACCAAAACGGAGATGAGAAAAGTCATGTAAGCTTCTTTTGATATTATGGAATAATGGCAAAAGTGTGTAATTCTACAGTGAGAAATACCATTTCATCAAATTTATGACCAGTTGAGAATCCCCATAAATGTGAAGATGTCAGATTTATTTTTCTTGGGTTAGCTGAAGGATGAGTTTCAATGCCATGAACTCGTTGAAGTTGTAAAAAAATGTGAATAAATATTTATTAATAAAGATTTAATTTATAATTATAATTTATAATATTTGATTTCTTTAATGGATTTTAAGTTGTGTGTTTGCATTGCATGTTGTTAGGGTTTCTATTTTTAGTTGTTCACCTCTTGTATCCATGTGTTATGGATTTGGATCATGTAGGGGGTTTCCCTCCCACTCCAGATGCAGATACCTTGGCCTTCCACGTCCTCATCGCTTCCCTTGGGAAATCCATGAAGCCTCAACCCTTTCGCTTTGTCAAGATAGCATCTTGAAGGTTCCTCCTCATATCTCCTCATCTTGGCATATGATTCTTGCTTTAGTTGAAAGATTCATAATTGGCCAATTCACTGGGATATACCCTTCACCTAGATCTATGATCATGTGAGTTCAAAATAACTAGTAGGTTCTAATAAAAGGCAAGATCACTATAACACCCCCATTTTGACCCCCTGATTAAAATGTAATAAATTATGATCATCGATGGTTTTATTTCAGCATGGAGATTTTAATACCATTTCATGGTGATTTGGACATATTGAACAATTAAAAAATTAGTTTCAGATAATGAAGAATCCAAACAATTGACTGAGCACAAGTGCTTATAGAGGCCATGATACCACAAGAGGGGAAGAGTGAGGGGGGCTAAAGGGGGCTCCACATGTCAAAGAACCCAAGCCACCTTACCAACTTATTTTGTGAAGAAAATATTATTTTTCTTCCTTTGAATTATCCAAGGCCAATCATTAAATGAATGTAAGGAGGTTGGTAGAAGAAGTCACCTCCCTAGTTATGAGAGTATGGGAAAGTACCATGTGATGGGAATGATACCATTAACTGCATTGTGGGGGAGGTGGTTGAGGGAGTCCCCTCATCAACTTATTGAGAGCATGGGCCCAAGTACAATCAACCTTGGGGAATGTGAGAGTCAACATGCATGGGAGAAAACTAAATTCGTATGAGAAAAGGGGGAAATTTTTATAGTGAAGAAAGGGAGAAAAAAAGGAGGAGTTTGGGTAGTCTAGAGAGCCAACCATAGCAGGTGAGAAAGTCCAGCCAATAAAAATAATATTTTTTCTCCAAGAGAAGAGCAACAAATATAGGAAATCGTTGGAGTTATGGGACTGCAATTGGAACCCTATTGGGCACACATAGAAGAGCACTAGAGGGGGAGGCTTTTGAGGGACTTTGTAGTAGAGAAGGGAGTTATTTCCTTGTGCTACGTGGGGTAGGTAGTGGTTGTCCAAGAGAGTTGTTTTTATTTTGTTCCTGAGAACTTAGAATATTGTTCCTAGGGAATTAATCTTTGTGTTGAAGATGGATGACTGCCCAGAAATTTCCTGAGAGTGTCAATTTTTCCCTTGTGGTATCATAGCCTAGCTAGAGGGTGGCATATTGTAGAGAGATTGATGTGCAACAACACCTATGGTTGGGTGGAAAATCGCTCACCCTTAGTTAGGTTGTTTGGCCAACAATTATAAATAGATAAGTCTCTAATTTGTGCCATGTAATATTTGGATGCATATGTGATTTATGAAATAACCTGGTTTATGATTTAGAAATCTGTAAAGAATGGATTGGATGTATACTTTATGTTCTTGCGTATAAAATGATTTATTATGTTTGTCATAACCATTTGAAACTACATGATAGCATTACCATGGTTGGATTTTCATGAATTATAAGTCTAAATTTCTTGAAATAAGTTTTATGAATGATTTTTTTCTCTTGGCTATTGAGCCAATAATTGAGCTAGATAATGATGGTGTTATTCATATGAAATTTTCCATGGTTGGGGACATGTTGCATTTGGATCCTTGAATTCAACTCAATTGATGTTTTTGGTGTATGTTACTTGTACACCTCAACACACACCTTTTGTTTCCCATGTTATATCCCCTTCCCTTATGATTTTGGTGTTGTGACTATTTGGGTATATGGTTTACTTACAAAATGTGATCTTTGGTAGTATATTGTCTTTGGAAAATAATTGTTTATAAAAAATTTGTTCAGAATTGGTATGCACAACGGGGTAATGCCCGAACCATAAAAAAAATCCCATTGAATGCCAATCAAGGAAAATACACTTATGTTATCAAATTTATGACAAATATTTTAGGAATCAGTTTCTGAATTCATTCTTGAAAATCGACTCCCAAATACATCTTCGATTTGTCACCTAGCCTCACCTGTTATTGGAGAAATTCAAGAAAGTTTTAATCGATGGTCAATGAATTTTCCTTGCCAGCAAAAGGGAAGGCATGTGCCATCGACGCCCTTTAAATTCTCTGGCATCAACGATGTTGTATTATCTACCATTGATGCTTGGAAATGCCTTTACATCATCGATATGTAATTTCCTTCATATCATCAACGGGTGAGAAATTTCCTCATCGACAGTGGAAAATATTTTCTCATTGACACCTGGAACCATTTTTCCTATCGACACCCCAATAATTTATTGGTTTTCGGCGATTGGCCACAAGTTTCTCATTGACGCTTTGAACCGGTCCTCCCATCAACACTTTCTTGAATTTATTCATCGACGATTTGTGTTTGCCTCTCATCGGTGATTGGAAGAAAATCCCCCCTTTGATGAAATGAAATTCACCCTTCATCAATTTCCAAATGAACGAGCGATGTCCTAGATTTTCTTTGACGATGGCATTCGGACGAGAATTTTCTCATCGGCAATCGTCGGTAATGGGGAGAATTTTCTCATTGGCAATCGTCGTGATTCTTTTCCATCAGCGATCAATCGATTCCTTCCATCGACACTTGACATGTTTTTTCTCATCAATGATCAGCTCGATTCTTTTCCATCGACGATCGATTGATTCCTTCCATCAACTCTTAACAAGTTTTGTCCATGGACGATCAGACCAATTTGTGCCATCGACACTTCCTTAAATTTTTCCAATAAGCTTTGACTAAATTGTAGAGTGAAGCCACATCGGCTGGCATATTCGGAACAAGGTACATATAAGTGCCACATGGGCACGATGATGCACCTGTCAGGTTATTTATATGTATAAATTCTTGACATTAAATATATCAATCCGAGAGTGTAAACTTCAAGATGCAAGCACAAGAAATGGAGGACCAGAGCTCATCTTAATCTAATCTAGCAAAGAAATGTTGGTAAACCAATCTACACCATATAACTGATCATTGGACAAGGTTTACTCAAATTCTATCTTGGAACAAACCACAATCTTTTCTAAAGATACTTGTGATCCTTCCTAAATATTCTTGTGATCACTTATCAAGCAGTTCAGTCCTTTAATCTTCAGTGGATAATCAATCTTCTGTGGATGACTCAAATATAAAAGACATGTAATGGAAGCTTGCAAATGAAAGACTTGAGAACTGGAAATGCAAAGCTAGAAAGCTACATGAAATCAGATCTACATAACTACAATAAATAGAAGCAATGCATGCCAGGGAATGGGGGCCTTGCCACTCTCAGCACACGTTGTGGAAAGAAACTACAAAAATAAATTATAGTCAAAATGCCATGTGCAAGAACAAATATTGTATGAATCCATGGCAAGAGAGAGAGTGTTCAATTCAGTACATAGAATCTCATCAATTATATCATCAAGTCCTCCTTACAATATTGTCTAACCTATTATCTTTATTCTCTCCCTCTCCCCTGATCTCTAATCCTTTAATTTTATATAGAACAGAGAAATGGGGTGGATCAAACCAACTTCCCCAATTTCATAAATGTGTAATATAAAAGTAGCATACAGATAACATTCATTTTATTTTTTGTGGATCTTAGTTAAAGAGATAGCTCATGAACTGATTAAAAAAAAATTCCATAACATAAAATAGTCGAGAATAGCTTGATTCGATATCCTTGTTGACTAGGCATATCCATTTGGATGGGACGTTGGAGAAGAAAGCTACAACAATAAATCTGGGCAAACCCATTTTAAAGAATCACCCCTATCTCCTATATCTTTCACTTCCTGGGGAATCCACTCGTGATATACTTAATTATGATTTTGCACAAAACCCATGTTCCAAAATTCCCATGAAATTCATCCTCATTAGCTCAGAAATCACGCGTGAAGATTATTGTTGCGGATCTGGCACATGTTTGACTGAAAAAATTTGACCACGGCTAAAGGATTCCACGTTGGACCTGGGTGTGATATTACGAACACCACACCATGTCGAGGGTCATAGTAAAAAAACCCAAGTTCTGGAATTTTCCTTGGAGATGTGTGGATATGCCAATCATGGAGGTCGGGTATCGGAAGTCAACTAAAAGTATATGTCATCAACAAGATTAATCCAAATCATCAAAAACAAAGAAAATTGTAAACATTAACAACATTTTACTTCATCAAGCTTTTTAGGCACATTAGCTTCATAAGTATGGGTAGATATGATAATAGTCATTGTAATCAGGTGTAGGGATAAGGGAAAATGATAAAAAAGGAAACCAATTGATGATGTAAAAGATGTGAAACTAGCAAGCCAATAGGACCCTTGAGGGAAAAGCTTAAGAACTTTGAGAGATCATATATCCTTATACGAAGCTCGGAATTTATCATTTTGTGATCCGGATTATTTTCGGCACGAAATAAGAGCGGAGATATAATAAAGAAATGTACAGAGATATTGCAGATATTCAATAATATAACAGAAATGTATCAGAGACGCAACCATAAACACAGATATACAGTAATACACGATTTCTATTAATCAGAGAAATGTACAGAAACCGTAAAAATACAGAGTGAAAGACTCGCTAGAATGGTGGCAGCTTATCTTTGAGAAGAGATGTGACGGCTACTCGCATTTGTAAGAAGATGATTACAATGAGGCTCGGAAGGCCTTTTTACAATAGACAGGA
The DNA here is from genome assembly GCA_010110895.2 of Picea sitchensis. Lineage (NCBI taxonomy): Eukaryota > Viridiplantae > Streptophyta > Pinopsida > Pinales > Pinaceae > Picea > Picea sitchensis. Next base: position 24,420 of record SNQJ01S0143116.1, read on the forward strand.
ATGTCAAAAGTCCTAGACATCCAAAAACCTAACCCTAGGAGATGAAGCGCCAAAAGTCATGTGGGCCCCGTTTGAGTAAGTTAGTACATTAACTTCCCGGG
>SNQJ01S0143117.1:0-24519 GCA_010110895.2 Picea sitchensis
GAGAGAGAGGATTTGTTGGCCAAGAGTGCAGATCAGAACTGTAATATTTATATTAATATATCATAAGCACAGTTCTGTGGACATAGCCCTAGAGAGAGGGTGAACCACGTACATCTTTTGTTGTGTGAGTGATTAATGCTTTGATCTCTGCCATTATTATATTGTTATTTACATTACTATGTTAGATTAGGATCTATAGCTGTGAAGAGTAGATTTCAATGGTAAATGATATATGAATACTGCGATTGTTGTTATAAAAGATCCCCTTCATATTCCCCTCGTTGTAGACATCTCTGTCTTGCAACCCCCTCATCATTACTTTAGGTGAGACTGCATCTTCTTCACAGGTGTTGCCGAAAGGGACAGTAGCTAGGGCTTGTTGGTGCGCTCTTGGAGTGAACCCTGGGTCTACCCCTGTGCTAACAGGAGACAAAGGGTTACAATTATAATGAAAGGGTGCAAAGAAGGGTTCTAGCCAACCTACTAGAAATGTAATAATTCAATATCTATGGCATAATAAGGGGTTTTATACATATCATGGGGCTTTGTCTATGGATTAACATGCCCATCCCCTTTAAACAAGTGTTTTCCTAAACACTTGTCTAACCATAGATGCTTCTGCATGAAGAAATCATCTTCCCATGTTGCCTCTTCCTCTAGTAGGTCCTTCCATTTGACTAGGTGCTCTGTAATTGCTCAATTTCTCAACTACTTAATTCTCATTTCAAGTATTGTTTCTGGCTCTTGTATGATTATCCCTTCTTCATTGAGCTCTGGTAAAAAAAAATCGACCAGGATCTTGTTGTCGATGACCTTCTTTAAGAAAGAAACATGGAATACTAGATGTACACATGAACATGGAGGCAACTCCAATTTATAAGCCATATTTCCAATCCTTTGAAAAACCTTATAGGGGCCATAATATTTGGGTTCTAGTTTATTGTCCTTTTTTTTTTTTTTGAGGGACATTTGTTTGTATGGTTGTAGCCTTAGAAATACCCAATCCCCCACCTCAAATTCCCTTTCCCTATGATGTTGATATGATTGTTGTTTCATCCTATTTTGTGCCATAACCAAGTTGTCCTTCAACATTTTTAGGACCTCTTGTTGGTTCCCTATGTAGTCCTTGTTATGGGATAAATCCGTAGGTGTGGACACTAACCGATCTCCCTAGATCCACCTGGTATATAGAACAAAACACGACAGAATAATACACTTTCCCTAGATATAGCCTATTGAATGAACTAAGAGATAAGGGTTATGGACATACCTTATGATCGCTTTCCTTACGTCTCTGTTGTTCCAAGCTTTGCTTCAACGCTCTCGTCCCTTCCAGATCATAACAATACGAACCAATCGAAGTAAAGACAAGTTAAGATATTCAATGACTAGTCTATACATATGATCAAGGAATTATGTAATAAAATGACATCATCTTTATGGGAAAGGGACATATTGTTGTGTTAATTCAATAGAAAGTGAAACTTACAACGTGAGCCTTGATGTCATAGGTCTCCTTTCGACGGCTTCCAGCTCTGACACACACACTTGCTCATGTATGAAGAAAGTCTACCACATGTGATGACCTTGCTGTTGTCTCTTGCTGCTGTAGCATCAATCCTCCATACAGTCTTGCACCAATTCTCTAATCAATCTCTTGCTAACTTTTTGCTAACTGAACTTCTATTAACCCTTTCCATGAGCAATCCCCTCAATATATAGGAAGAGGTAGATTAGTTACTTGGATAGGGAATGATCCCAAGATATCTGGAATGACAGTACTTGAGTAACCACTCGAAAGCCAACTCACCCCTTCTAGAAGATTCCCTTCTAGAAGGTTTGAGATCTTTATCTTTTTCCTTTGTGAAAGCATGTTCGCACCCTAACCATGAGTACAGTGTGAGAAGTTCGCACCCCAACTTAACGCAGACTGCGAGAAAATTGCATTCCCGCAGGTGAACATATAAGCAGCCTGCGAACATGTTTCAGAGTGTGAATTCTGGAAGAAGACAACTGTAACTTTTCTCAGGAAAGTGTTCTTGATAATGAGTTTGATTTTCCATCATCATAATATCATCATGGCATCATCACAATGACCAAATTTGTGGATAACAGTCCTCCACTGCTTGAACCCTTGTATTCCCTTTCAAGGGTGATGTGATGGATGGAGGATGATATCCATAAAGTTCCATAAATGGGGACATTTTTTATGAAGTATGGAAGGATGTGTTGTACCACCATTCCACTAAGGGAAACCATTTGACCCATTTTGTATGTTTATCGGTTGCAAAGAAATGAAGATATACTTCTAGAAATTTATTCACAATATCATTTTTCCCATCAGATTGACGGTGGTAAGATGAACTATGAGCCAATTGAGTACCGAAACAAAAAATTATTCAGTCCAAAAATTTCCTGTGAAAATTGGGTCTCTGTCACTTACAATAATATTGGGGATTCCATGTAGTTTTTGAGATGTTTCCATGAATGTTGTTGCTACTCTGCTTGATTTAAAAGGATGATAAAGAGATAAAAAAATGGGCATACTTTGTTAGTCGATCCACTACTACCATGATGGTGCTCTTTCCTTCTAATTTTGGTAAACCTATAATAAAATCCATGGAAACTTCTTCCCAATGTTGGCTTGGTATAGATAATGGTTGTAGGAGACATGGGGTATTGATTGTATCTCCCTTATTCTATTGGTAGACTAGACATTCTGAAACAAACCTTTGAACATCATTTTTAAGACCTTCCCAGAAAAACTCCTTCTTGACCCTGTGGTATGTTTTCAAGAACCCTAAATGTCCCCCTATAGGAGAAGTGTGCAATTCTAGAAGGATTTTCTATTTGAGTTGGGAATTCTTACATAAGTATAGGAGATCATGATACCATAGAAAATAATTATTCCATATAAATGTTTCTACTGAACTGGGGTCTTTATTTATTTTTTGAAGGATCTTTCATACCTCTTGATCTTGATTCCATTATATCCTTGCTTCTTCCACCCAATCTGATTGTGGCATAGAAATAACACATAATGAACCTTCTGTTTCTTCTTTTTCATGGAAAGGGAATCTGCCACAACATTATGTTTTCATTTTTTTTATATAATTTCAAATTCATAACCCAACATCTTTGTAACCCATTTTTTTTTCTCTTCTGAAGATAATCGTAGCTCCAAAAAGTACTTCAAACTGTCATGATCTATTTTTACCTTGAAGTGTATTCCTATTAGGTACGAGTGCCATTTATGAACTGCATGAAGTATGGCTATTGGTTTACTATTTTATTCTGTCTAAGTTTGTATTGATCCAGGGTTCATGTCTGTTTGGGTTTCCAACAAAGCCTTTAAAACTATCGACCCTCCTGGTGATCCAGAAGGAAATGCAGCGCACAGAGTACCCTACGACATCTCACCTGAGATAGATTTAATGGGTGGATGTAAGACTCATGTGTTTACAACCTAGGATTGAGTGGGAGATATGAGAATTGTATACTGAACCACTATTTTACCTTGTAACCACAATATAATGTCATTCATGAATAAACATAATATATACCAACTCATTCATTAAGCATACAAATAACTAATGAAGACAATAACGATATGCATGCATTCATCACATAACATATATGTTAACATGGTTCACTCCCTCCTGGGCTACATCCAAAAATATTTGTCTCTTAGCTCTTTTATTATAGTCACTCTAATACTACAATGACGCCTGCTTACCATTCTTCCTAGTTGGGTAAGATCTATATGAGGAAGACTAGCTCGCACTAGGTTCCTTAGCCTACGATCTAACCCTCAATATCTACCCTCCTCCATCCCCTCTAGATCAACAACTTAAAAAAGTAGGTCATACAAAAAGTATCCCATATTATCTCGCTACAATACTTCTCTCTATAACAATGACTAGCCTTTTTTATAACCAAAAACCCAACGATAGATAAGTATATATCCCCACCCCTTATGATACCTAAGTATCTATATTTATATATTTCTGGATCTTCAGTCATTTACAATACATTACCAAAACCCTAACCCTACTATCGTTTGGTATTCCATGCATGCGTGCATGATGTTATTCCTTCCAGCTGTCGCTTTCCTCGTGCATGATTTCTTTCCCAAAAATGCCTTTCTTTTCTGCTTCGTCCTACCTCCAACAAGCCCCCAACACTAACATGTGGCTCATCCCAAGACACCTAACCTTTGTGTGCTTCCTCAATATCCTTGGTGATCACCTAGAACTTTTCCTTGAGCTCTACTGACTGTGTCTATGCCTACACAGTCTTATACTTGAGTGTGTCCACTACTTGGACTGCAACTTCATCACTAACCAATTCTGCACATTCTACCTGAGTATGTGTTATCTGTGTCTTGGTTTCCTCTACCTATGCTAGGAATTCTTCTACCTTCTATTACAATGGTTCCATTTGAGCATGTCACTCTTATTTCTATGTTTACACAGTGGTGAGTTCTTCCTGCAGTTTCTTCATGTCACGTACCCCTTTGACACACTCTATGATAGCCATTATCTTCTGCCTCTACTTGAGGTCTTGGATGATTGCGTTGATCCTTTCTTCTTCCTTGTCCCACATTTGGATATGATGATCCTCCTCTAACTTTTTCCAAAGTTGTACTGCTTGATCAAAGAATTTGACTACTGTGCTGACCTATTGTTCTATCTTCTGCAGCTGTGCTACTACTTCTTGCTTCCTTTTCTCCTTCACTATTGGTGGAGTAGTGGATGTAAGTTGTTCTTGGAGATTCTTGATCTCCTTCTGGTATTGATAAATTGCCTGCGCAATATGATCAATTTGTTCTGCTACTGTGATTTCGTCCCCCTGCATGGCCTTTAGAATATTCTCATAAGTTCCTACCACTTTCTGCTCCAATCCTTTCATGCTCTTCTTTTCCTCTTGGGTCTCAAACTTAGCCTGCTCATAGAATATTTCTAGTGCATCTCGCTTCTCTATTGCCTGCTGCAATTTGACTAAGTATTTGCATGTGCGAGACTATACCTTGTGGTTTATGCTAACCTACGACTTGTGTAGTTCCCTGGATGGCATCCATGTCAACACTAGTTGGATTTGAGCTAAGTATTTTAGGGGTGTCTAACCCACAATATCGTCCATGCACAACATACTCGGTGTGATGTGGAATTTTACATTCGACTGCAGTATCGTATGGACTGGATCTCACTCTCCTTCTTCCAATATTTCCTCTGCCTATGGTGTTGATGTATTTATTCCCCTTTTTCTATCTATTGTCTTTACTTCCCCGATTTTCTTAAGGAACCACTGCATGTCTGCTATCTCCTCTTGAATCATATCCCTGTGATGCGCAGCATTGTCAAAATCCTTAGCTAGAAAATCCTGGACCATTCGGGCTATCATTTCCCCATTGTTGTCTATGATCATATACTATGGAAGTGTTATTTGTTCCCTCATTTTCTTGTGCATGAATCCTTTCTATGGGGCTGACCTCTTATTCCCCCCTGGTTCCTGTGAGTTGGTATTTTGTGCAGTCCCTTGCACTGCCTCATCCTGTTTTTGTTGCTCTTTGGTCGACTGTATATTATCCTTCTTCCCCTTTCAGTTCCCTGTCTTCATTGCCCCTTAATTTGTATGTGTTTTTTTTATCTGGCCTGTCCTTCGTTTCTTGGGAACTTGGAATTCCTAAGGCTACGTTTCTTTCTATCCAACCTCCTCTTCTTCTGTCTTTTCCATCAAGTCTTGGGTGAGGAATGGAATATTCCAGTCATCTTCCTAATCTTTGATCACCATGTCAATTTATCCCTCTGTGATACAGTAGCACATCTATAGCCACTGCTTATCAAGGTCCTTGTGTGCCTGTATCCATATCGCATATTGTGTGGCCTTGAAGTTGGTGATGTCCCGAAACCACTCAAAAACCTCCGGTGTTATTCTCCACATGTTATTGATGGCCTCCTGCAAGTCACATAGGCATCCTTCAAATATGGACCCGTTCATTCTCTTGTGCCTAGAATCCGATGTGGCTTTTAGCAATAGATATCTCGCTCCCTGGTTCGGTTTGGGTTTGGTACAAAATGTTACATACGTTGGTTCTCTCCAACCCATAAAGGCTATTAACATGATTAGCCATGGATAGTGAAACTCTGTTCCTAGATCCTATGCATCCTTGCAGTCATCTAGGAATAATTTTAAGAGATAGGGTGCCCAACTCACTATGGTGCCCTAAGCGCATTGAGCAACAACTGCGACAACCCCAGCCAGAACTTCCTCCCTGTGGCATTTTCTTAGCAGCTTACAGGCTAAGATTTTTGCGCCCATTTGTGTTGCAACATCATTTATCCTCTTGATAATGATCCCCCGTGTCCCCTTGTCAGTACCATACTTCTTATTCATCTCTTATACTAGTTCTTTATCCATGGCTTTATCATCAAGAAACTACATGGGATTCATGCCCCGGGATGGAAACCCTGTTATGTTCATAATAAGCTCTACGTCTATTGAGATGAGATTGTCCAGCCATATGTCCCCACCATGTGTGACTACTAACAAATGTTTGATTCATGCACTTGCGTACTAACCTCTACCAAAATGTGGTAGGTTTAATAGACGTAAAATTCCTATTTTCTCCAACTTTGTTGCTCATCGGAGTGGTTGATCCATCGGTTTCCCAACCGGATTTACGTCCATAGTCTCCAAGTATACTCTCTTTGCAAATTCTGAAAACTTGTCTTCATCTGCTACATTGTGGTCTGAGTATTTTATCTTGTCAATCTGTCCTAGCAAGCCTAATTCTACTCGTACCCCATATGGTATATGCGGTAGAATGATTGCTATGACAGGGTGCTTGCGAGGTGACCTAGGTACCTGCTGCTTGTCTTTATTTGGAGGTGGTTGGATCGATGTTCCAGGGACTATTGTTTATGCTTCAGAATACCCTTTTGGCCAACCTGTGACCTCTTGTATTGTTCCTTCCTGTGGGTGATCTGAAACAGTGGTTTGGGACTCATTTGGCTTGATTGTTGCTTCATGATTCGTTGTTGTTCCATTGAATTTTGGAGCTACTTCAGTTTTCTCTGGTTGCAACTCCTTCAGGGTTTTTGCATCCTGTTTCTGCTACTCCTATACCTCTGTTGGTCGATCTATATTTGTGCCCTCTGGTTCTGGCTCATGGGTTTCTTCCACTACAGGTGTGGAATTCACTGGTGCTTTGTCTGGAGATGGGTTTCATCGACATTGACGATCTCCAATGGTTGTTGTTCACTTTCTTCCAACTGCACCCATGATCTATTTTTAAATTTGGTTGGTCTGGCACTCTGGCTTTCTTCTACTTGCTTTGGTGGTTCCATGGTGGTGACTATCGAATGTTTGCTGATTTTGAATGGTCTCTATGACCTTTGTGAACTCCACTTTGTGCTCCTTAGCCTCTATCACTCCCTATCTATTCTCTTTTCACAAATGGACTCTTTGTTCTCGTGTCCGTATGTTGTAAGGGTATCCCATGAAGCTTGTCAAGGACACTTCCATAATTGTGGGTTCAATGCACCTCTAGTTATTTTGTACTTGGCATTACTCTGCCTTGCCATCTCCAGTTGGCGTGATTAATGTGGTGCACCATCAGCCCTTTCCATCCTTTAATTCCTCCTGACTCTGTCATTTTGTACTGCGTTTGCCATGTTTCTATTTCCCACTTGTTTCCCTTTTAACATGGCCATTGTGCCTCTCCTCGCCAAGTTTTTGTTCCTAGGTATGTGTTCCCTTTCTTCTTTCGGCACACTACTCGTCTGTTGGTATTTTTTAATATCCTGGTTTTTTATTTTTTTACTACGCGGTGGGTGGTCAACTGTCCTTGTACATCTTCAGTCAGCTCCCATTGATCATTCCTTTGAGTTTTGTGCCTGATAAATCTCTCAATTGTACATCTCCTCCATCTGTAATAGATTTTACTTTGTATGGTCCTAGCTAGTGCATCTTGAGCTTCCTTGGGTTCTGTAACGATTTGTTGTCATACAACAATACTAGATCTCCTTCCTTGAAAGTTTTCTTCTTTATGTGTTTGTCATGCCAAGCTTTGTCCCTTGCTTTCTGAACTTGTTGGTGGAATCCTTATAGGATCTGATCTTCCTCCATGGTCATTAATTGATTTAGTCTCTTCTATACTATGCCTCGTTCTTTCATATGTGTGATTTCTACTACGTGAAAACTTGGTACTAGAAATTCTAATGGCACTATTGCTTCTTGGCCATAGACCAGTTTAAATGGTGTGTGTCCTGTCAACATTTTTCACATATTCCTGTAAGCCCATAATACTGCTGGTACTTTGAGGTCCCAGTCATCCTTGTTGATGTTACAGATATTTGTTAGCACTATCTCCAATATTTTGTTAAATGCTTCCACTGTGCCATTTGCCTGTGGGTGATATAGTGTGCTCTTCTGATGATGGACTTCAAATTCTTCAGTCATAGCATTGATAGTGTTGTTGATGAAGTGTGTGCCTTGGTCGCTCATCAAAACTCTTGGGAATCCAAATCTAGTGATCACTTGTTCGAATAAGAAGTGTCTTGTTATTTCTGCGCTGCAATCCTTCACTTATGTGACTTCCACCCATCTTGTTAGGTACGTTGTCGCGGTGATAATGTACCTTTCTCCTGTTCTTTTATTTGGTGGTTTGACTAGTCCCACAAAGTATATTTCCCACTTATCGAATTCCTATAATGTTACTTGTGGTCATAATGGAATCTCATCCCTTCTGTTGGGTTTACCAACCCTTTGACAGACATCGCATATCTGACATTATTCTTTCAAATCTCGGTAAATTGTCAACCACCATAGTCTTGTGCGCAATACCTTTTTTTTGGTAACTTTCCTTGCATAATTCCCTCTTGTTATTCCCTCGTGGGGTTCTGCTAAGACTCTTGGTCTGTCATGATCTAACACGTACCTTCACAAGATGCTATCTGCTCCCATTTTTTATAAGTTTCCTTCAATCAGTTGATAGTCGGCAATGCGGATTACCAGGGTTTTCTTCTGCTTGGTTTTATATTCTTGCGGCATAGTACATGTTCTCAAGTATTGAATGGTATCTGCAAAGTAATCGTCAGGGATTTGGACTTAAAATAGATGAGCATCAGTAAATTTTTCTTCTAAATTTGTAGGTTTTTCCCCGTTCATGACCCTTGACAGGTGGTCAGGTCCTGCATTCATTTTTTCTAGCTTGACGATTATTTCAAAGTCAAATTCTTGAAATAGTAGTAACCATCGACAAATTCTCCCCCCAACATTGGCTTGTTGACTAGGTATTTCAGGGCTGAGTGATCTTTAAACATCTTAAAGTGTTTTCCAAATAAGTAATTTCTGAATTTTTGCAGTGCGTAGACCATAACTATGCCTTCCCTCTATGTAGTGTTGTAGTTCTACTTTGATTCTGATAGTTTCCTACTCACAAATTCTATTGGGTGATCCAAGTCTCTCACTCTTACCTGCACCAAGATAGCTCCAAGTGCTATGGTTGATGCATCTATATGCACATGGAATGTCTTCTCCTAGTTTGGAAATACTAGTATAGGCGCAGTGACCATCTTTTCCTTCAGGGTATCCAAACCGTGTTGACACTCATCGTTCCACTGAAACTTTGTATCCTTTCTTAACAACTTTTCCATTGGTGTAGTAATTTGTGCATACCCTTTGATAAATTTCCTATAGTATCCTGTGTGTCCTAACATCACTCTTAGTTGACAGACTGTTTTTGGTGGTGGTAAGTTAACAATTACTGCAATCTTTGCAGGATCTACTAATAGACCTTGTTTGCATACTATGTGGCCCAATAGTATCCCAAATGGTGTTCTGAATATGCATTTATTTATGTTCAATGATATCTGGCACTGCCTTCATATTTCTAACATCATCCGTAATACTTCTACATGGTCTTTCAACAAACTATAGACTCTCCAATCATCCAAGTATACCTCAAGAAACTAGTGGATGAATTTCGTAAACGCAGTGATGACTACTCTAGAAAATATTTCAGGTGCATTCTTCAATCCAAACGGCATGACTGTGTACTATAGGACCTCCATTCTATCATGAGCGTGGTCTTGTATCTATCTTCCTGTGCTATCTTGATCTAGTGGTATCCTGAGAATCCATCAGTGAATGAGTAAGATTCATGTTCTCCTACATACTCTAACTCTTCATCTATGAATGGTGTAGGGAATGGGTCATGTAGGCATGCATCGTTCAAATTCCTCAAGTCGATGCATATCCTGATCCCTCCTTATTTCTTGTCCTTAACTACCATCGGACTTATCCATTATGATTCTTAGACCGATTCTATGATTCTGGATTCAAGCATCCTGTCAATATCAGCTTTGAATTTCTGCTTATATATTGGATTCAATCTATATGGTCACTATCTGATCAATATCACTTCAGGTGTGAGTGCTAACTTCATTTATCCTATATCTCTTGTTGTGTCCTTCATCTCTGTAAATTTGGTATGAGATAATTCATTGTACTCATGCAATAACTATGTTATACTTTCCACTGTTTGCTCATCCTAGTAGTCTCCAATGATGGCCATTTTGGGATGCTCAGTTGTCCGAATGTTGACTTTCTTTACCCTGATCAACGTGGCAATGACTTCTGATTCTATAGGTGGTCCTTCCACTTCTATTTAGCCTTATAATTCTTCAATCTAAATATCACATAGATCATCTTCATCTGGTGCTTCTTCTTGCACATGGTAACATGACAATAGTTCCTTAACTGTCTGTTTGTTATGTTGTTGTTCTTCTGTGATAAGTTCTAATTCTGGTTCTTTGATGAATATCACTCCTCTAATCTGTTTAAGAGCAACATCTATGTTTGGGTTCTCATGCTCAAATGAGAAAGTGACTGTAAAATTTTGTTGCAATGTCGTCCAGGTCATAGTTCCCTTGCACAATTCCTGGTTTGTATACCAGTTTGCTGGTATGCCCTCTAGAGTGTGTATGAAATGATGAGGCCACTCCTCTAGAGGTGTCAATTTCCATAGCGTTCTGCAATCCTCCAAGTGTTTTGTTGGTGCCCCTTGTCCATCATACTTCTGTTGCTTGTTGTTTTTTTGTTCCGTACCGAACCTTATGCAGAGAAACCGCTTACATTGGTACCAATCTGTGATTGTCTCTTTATGTGAGCCGCACCATCTTCCAGGTGTGGCCTTGAGTGCTATATCAAGTGCTAACAATATTTGATTCTCTAAGACTATGTCTTCATACTCTGCCAATAATGTTTCCAGATCATTTACTCCATGGAAGCTGGGTGGTTCCCTTATCTCTATACCGACCCATCTTACTGCGCGGTCTATTCATGCACATCTTATCATGGACACTTCATGTAACCTTTGTTGCCAGTTCTCTAAATCAGTGTTTGAGTCTGTCACACATGAAGTAATGCTCCGCCAACTGAGTATTCCGTATGTAGTTGGGTTTATGTAATCCTCATCATGTGTAGTTGTTTTGTACAACTGGTTGATTTTCTCTAAGTCCAGGCAAGTAGATTCTACAAACATCTCCCCTTCTGATGGGTCTAATGGCGCGTTGAACCTGTATTCTCCTGACTCAAATGTCATTTTTCTGATATTCAAGTTGATTATGGCTTGGTTTTCAAACTCCCAATCTAGACCAAGCAACGTTGGGTAAGGTGTCGTGCCATCCACTATTTCAATGACTTCAAAATCTGCATTAGTGCGCACTTCAGTAGGTCTATTGTCACTCCTTTCAGTCTCCCAATTGGTAGAACTCTATGTTGGTTGGCTAGTTTCAATTGGATAGGTGAGTATCCTAGTGTGGGATCTCCCATGCATTGCCATGTCTTCTTTGGTAATACATTAACTTCAGATCCTATATCGAGTATGATATATCCCATATTGAAGTCTCCAATGTTTTCATTCAGTCTGAACTCCATACTTGTTCTTCTCCTAGTATGTAGGTGATTGACTATCTTTTTTTCTAGTTTGCCTTCCGTCTCTACACTACATTTTTCTAATATGTTTTGAAATATCTTCACAGATGGTGGATCATTTAATACTTTTACACATGATTGCAAAAATCCTTAGATTGTACTTACTTGTCCCATGGGTTTCATTTCATTGGTATGATCCAATAATGGAGGCATCTCGTACTCTGGTGCTTCCTTGTTTTGTTGTGCAGTTGAATTCAACGTCTTGTATTATTTCTAAAATTCTTGTCTTGCTTGCTTAAATACCTCCTTCTCCTTCTAAGCGTCGAACTATTTCCTTGGTTCGATTTTCTTCTTCAGCCACTGATTTTGTGTTGGCTCTTGTCGAATTGCGCCATTCCCTGTTTTATCTCCTCCGCGGGTAACTATATTGATTTTTCATCCTTCATCCCTTGCTTCGACTGAGATCCACTAAACATTCTAGTTGTTTTGGTTCCTCTTTTCCGGGATATTTACTAATAGTGTTAGACATTCCTCTGTATCATGGTCTGATGCATGAAAATACATACAAGTTTCTGGTGGAAGCGAAAATTCTCTTTCATAATGTCCTGGTTGTTGACAATTTTGACATACGACTGATCCTCGACCTCATCCAAAACCTTCTCTAGCTCATCCTCCACGTCTGTAGCCTGCTCGGTCTCCTCTCGATGTGTTATATTGAGGCTCCTGATTATACTACGCGGTATTGTACTAAGGCTGTGTTGTGTTGTACTATGGTTGCACGTTATTATATGGTTATTGCACAGTATTATACTGCTACTGCGCAATGTTGTATGGAGTTGGAACTTGATTAAACTGTGGTGCAACTTGCCTAGTCATCATTTCTACCTGCACTCTATATGCATATGATGTCCTTTCTCACATCAACTCCATATTTCTACAATATTTGTCTTCATGGCCTACTAACTTTCAAGACTTTATGTTATAAAACCTCTCGCAATACTGTCAAGACAAAAATCTACTATGCGGGTGAATTTGTTGTTCACCTGCTGTAACTGCTCAATCTGTACTAGGGTCCACTCAAGCTATCGAATCCAGTTCGTTGCATGGTTATCCTTCAAACTTAGTATCCACTCCTACAATAGATGTGGAAATCACATAAAATGACTTTGTGTAAATCATTAAACATGTATTTCTCAAGATAGTTGTGGGGTGTTATTCTAGAGTTTTTGTTATATTTTTTTGCAAACTCCGTCTCTTTTCTCTTTAGCCATATTTCGATCTCTACTTTTGTGGGATTCCATGGTCTCAACATTCCATTTTAGTATCTCAATGCTTTCTTCCCTAATATTTTCTTGATCTGCCTCTGACAGATCTTCAACGTATCTCATCTACTCAATCCTCCCGTGTTCCTACCAATGGAAACATAATTTGTTGGTTTACTATTCTATTATGTCTGATTTTGTATTGACCTAGGGTTCATGTATGTTTGGGTTTCAAAAAAATCCTCTAAAACTATCGGCCCTCCTAGTGAACCAGAAGACAACGCAATGCACAGAGTACCATGTGCCATCTCACCTGAGATAACTTTAATGGGTGGCTGTAAGACTCATGTGTTTACATCCTAGGACTGAGTGGGAGATATGAGAGCTGTATAATGAGCCACTATTATACCTTGTAACCACAATATAATGTCATTCGTGAATAAGTAGGAAATATAGAAACTCATGCATTAAGAATAACAATAACTAATGAAGAAAATAAATATATGCATGCATTCATCACATAACACAAATGTTACTGTAGTTCATCCCCTCCTGAGCTACATCCACAAAGATTTGGCTCTTAGCTCTTTTATTATAGTCTCTCTGGTACTACAACGTCGCGCGCTTACAATTCTTCCCAGTTGGGTAAGATCTATATGAGGTGGACTAGCCCGCACCAGGCTCCTCAACCTGTGATCTAACCCTTAAGATCTACCCTCCTCCATCCTCTCTGGCTCAACAACTTACAAAATTAGGTTATAAAACAAGTATCCAATATCATCTCACTACAATACTTCTCACTATAACAAAGAATAATATTTTTGATAACCAAAAACCCAGCGATACCTAAGTATATATCCCCACCCCTTATGATACCTAAGTATATATATTTATACATTTTTGTCTCTTCAACCATTTACAATACATTACCAAAACCCTAACCCTATCATCATTAGGTCTTCCATGTATGTGTGTGTGTTGTTCTTCCTTCCAGTTGTCGCTTTCCTTGTGCATGCTTTCTTTCCCAAAAATGCCTTGCTTTTCTGCTTTGTCCTGCCTCCAACAATGGCCAATATTTATTTTTCATAAATGGGTTTGACTAAGTTTTTTCCTTTAAGTTGTCTACTTTCAAAGGCAAGGAGTCTTCCTTTTTGCATTAAAACTGCACCAATTCCATGGCCCAAGGCATCACACTCCATAATAAATTCTTTTGTGAATTCAGGTGTGGACAAGATGAGGGTTGTACACATAGCCTCCTTAATTTTTTCAAAAGATTTGGTTGCTTCTTTTGTCCAAGAAAATGATTTCTTTTTTAATAATGTTGTTAGAGGTGTTTTTATTTGACCATAGTTCTTGACAAACTTACTGTAATAGCCTATCAATCCTAAGAATTCTCTAAGTTTCTTCAAGGTTTTGGGAATTGGCCATTCCCTTATAGATTTAATTTTGTTATGGTCCACTTTTACACCTTCATGAGATACAATATGACCCAAATATTCCACTTCTTGAACCCCAAAGGCACACTCAGAAGGCTTTGCATAAATTTGTTTCTCTTCCAATAGTTGTAATACTTTGTCAAGATGTTGTACATTCTCTTCCGAAGATTTGTTGTAGATTAGTATGTCATCAAAAAATACTAACATAGATTTTCTAAGGAAGGGCTTGAAAATTGAATTCATCAAGCTTTGAAATGTTGAAGGTGCATTAGTTAGTCCAAATGGAATAACCAAAAATTCGTAATGACCTTCATGTGTTCTAAAATCTATTTTAGGAATGTATTCCTATCTCATTATGATTTGATGATATCCTGAACGAAGATCCAACTTAGTATTTTACTCCATGTAATTCATCTAATAATTCATCAATGATAGGGATAGGAAACTTATCTTTGATGGTCATTTTGTTGAGTTGTCTATAAGCTGGAAAAATATGCCATGAGCCATCCCTTTTGTAACCAACACCACCGGTGAAGAGAAAGAAATTTGGCTATGTTGAATTATGCCAGCCTCTAACATTTCCTGGATCATGCATTCAATCTCACTATTATATGCATACAGATACATGTAAGGCCTAATGTTAGGTGGTACACTTCCTAGCTACAAATGAATAGCATGGTTATGGTCTTGAGTAGGTGGGATACCCTTTGACATTTTACCAAATACCTTGGAATGATTGTTGATAATTATTTGGAGATCTAATGGAGCCAGGGATATAGATGTTTGAACATCAAGTGAGCACAATTGTGAAATTACACTTTGATGTCCTTCTTTGATTAATTTCACCATGCTATTAGAGATTGTCACTTTATACCTCTAAGCTCAATTTCCTTTCCATTTGAATAAAATCTCATAAAAAGATTTTGAAAATCAAAGGCTACTATTCCCAATGATTGCAACCATTGGACCCATAATACAACATCAACACCCCCCATTTGGATGGAAATCATGGGGATATCTAGAAAATACCCCTCCATGTTGATCTTAATACTATGGCATTTACTTGAACAATTTATGGTACCTCCATTTGAAATCATTACTTGAAACTCTAGTGTAGGATACACAAAACAATTGAGATCTTTTTCTAATTTGTAATTGATGAAATTATGGGTGCTACATGAATAAACCAATACTGTTACCTTTTTCTTTTTGATGTATCTGTGTATATTGAGGGTTTGTGGAGTAATGATACCATCCAAATAATGACAATATATTGTTGGAGTAGTCTCTTCTAGATTTGGGTCTTGTGATGGTTTCGATTCTTGATCTTCTTTCTCCTCACAATCTATGTATAATAAAAAAAAATCACCGCATTTATGCCACTTACTGTACTTTCTGTCAAAATTGAAACATTCCTTTTTCTCTTCTTTCGTCCATTTGTTGAGGTGTCAACCTTTATGGTTTAGGTAAACTATCCTCTTCCTCTTCATAGTATATGTAGAATAATTTCTTCTCACCATATTTATTCCCTTTACTGTACTTGTTGTTACAATTGAAACATAGTCATTTTGCTCTTCTTTCATCCATTTGCTAACGTGTCAACCTTGTTGGTTGAGATATGGTTGTCTTATGACCCCCAAAATGATATTTTACTCTAATGATATACTTATGTGTAGCCTTATTTTTGGCATGAATATGACGAGCATTTTGCATAGCTTCCATAATATTTCTAGGTTGTCTTAATAAAATTTCATGTTTAATGTCTTCTTTTAATCCACCCATGTAAGCTTCCAGCAAGTGTTCATCACTTAAGTTATCCACCCTTGTGGCTAGTACCAGGAATTTTGAATTATATTCTTCAATATCACTTAATTGTTTGATTCTTGTCAATTGACTGAGGTAGTCTTGTTCCCAAAATTTCCCAAATTATGATTCTAAGTCTCTTGTAAATAAATCCCAAGTGTAGTGATATAAAGGGGGATACCTTTTCACTATCCATTGATACCATTGATACGGTTTTATCTCAAAGTTCAAGGTTTCTATGTGAATCATTTTCTTATCATCCATAATATTATGTAGTTCAAAATATTTCTCTATTTGGTTCACCTAAGTAAATACATTTGTACCATCAAAATTCTTTAATTCAATTTTGGGAAAGTTGAATTTAGGACCCCCACCAAAATTGACTCCACAATTAGAGTTAGATTCACTAAATGGATTATTATTGGCAGTTTGTTCAACATGAGTACTACCTTTATTTTCATTAGTCCATTCCATTTTTATGTCTCCTTTAGGGAATCTCCCATCTATAGCTTGAGATATCATGGAAGACATATTTTTCATTTCCTTCATGGAATTTTGTATTTCTCTTTTTATGTCATTCTTATTTTCTTCCATCTTATTTTACATATCATCCATATTGTTTTTCATACCTTCCATATTGTTTTCCATTCCATCCATCTTCCCTTCAATTACTTGAATTTGTCTTTGTGAGTTTACCCAATTATTAGACTTTTCACTCGCATTCTTAATTTGTTCCTCCAATTTGGACAACTTGTTATGTATGTCCTCATTTTCTTCTTGAGTCATAGATGAGACTTATAGAGGTTTAATAGGTGTTGTCACATTTTTGGGACCCATATGGAGTAACAATAATAATACTCCTCTATTCTATATTTATCACAAATTTCAAATCACCCAAAACAATTATTCCAAAAATAAGTATGTCAATTCTAAGTTACGTAGCTTTAAAAACCTTAATTTAGAGTTTGTCCTCTTGGCCAACCTTTCTTCTGGTGTATCTCTAACATTTTGTCCCTTTTGGGTATGAAATTTTATTCTATATCTCTTATATGTCCTCTCTGCAATGCCATAGGATCAAAATTAGATGTGCCAAGTATAAGTTATGGTAACTTCCCCGCACCTTGTTGTTTTTTGTCCCTTCCAGGCGAGCATAGTTGTAAAGTGTGCCAAGAGCACAATATATGATATTTGATTCTAAAACTTGCACCAGAAATACTAAAAACGTCCCATTGTCCAATGCAACTAGTCTCACTTAATTTTCATACTCATTGAAGAAGATATCATTTTTTTACCTGG
Source organism: Picea sitchensis (assembly GCA_010110895.2). Classification (NCBI taxonomy): domain Eukaryota; kingdom Viridiplantae; phylum Streptophyta; class Pinopsida; order Pinales; family Pinaceae; genus Picea; species Picea sitchensis. The sequence goes on from SNQJ01S0143117.1 coordinate 17,738, forward strand.
AACACCTGTTTGAGACTAGTTAATACGACTAGTCAGATGCCCTATCTTACACAAGGTGTATCTACAAAATTAGGATGAATCAGAAGCTGAAATTTGTATCAAAAATACCTTGGTAATTTTTATGAATATCCTTCAGGTTCAGGGTCTAAAACTTCACAGAAATAATTTTATAGAGAAAATTCTGCGATGACTAAATTCAAGATGATTCCATAACCCTATCTTACACTAGATATATCTCTGAAATTATAAGGACTCAAGAGATGAAATTGGAACCCCATATATCTTGATCTGTCTACTAAATATCCCCCAAGGGATTTCTTCGAAAACATCCTAGAATTTTTTTTTATAGCAAACATTCCAAGGTGTCTCAGATGTAACAGTGAAACCCCAAGACCTTGAGCTCTTATACCAAATGTTATGACCCAACACCTTAAAAATGATAAGAAACCAATACAATTTAGTCCACTTCAAGGGGGAAACCTCCTTTACAATATATAAGTTTCATAACACAATATGAGATGAGATAAGATGATCATAATACTATATCTTCTTATATATATATATATATATATATATATATATATAGGAGACAAAGGGTTACAATTATAATGAAAGGGTGCAAAGAAGGGTTCTATATGACCTACTAGAAATGTAATAATTCAATATCTAGGGTACAGTAAGGGGTTTTATACATATCATGGGGCTTTGTCTAGGGATTAACATCCATACCCAAGAATCACAAGGAACCTAAGAGAAAACCATCTTATTTCATAAATATCAACAATACATCACGAAAATCAAAGTTGTTAGTCTTCAAAAAAAAGTATTGCAAAACATCTCCATACAATGCTTCTCCAGAAATTCGCTATCCCTCTCTCTTAGACTAGAGGCCTATATATAATTAGATATTTCGACCTCCCTTCCTAAATCAAGGAGAGTGATGAGTAAATGAGGGATCTCAACCCTTTACATTTTTATTTTCAAACTACTATTGAGAAGAAGTGGTCACAAATGCACAAGGAGTGCTCTTGGAGGTAGGTGTATATAATTCCCCTTGATCTTTGGTTGTAAGCTCACTCGAGGGGACAAATTCCCTTGTTTCTAGGAGGTTGGCACCCTTGACTCCTATAGTTCAACCTGGTTGGTGGAACACATGTCTTTTTCCAAAAAACATTACTGCAAAAGGGTATATTATACATAAAAATCCACCTCAATCATACATTCATTAAGCAACATATGAAATACCCATGACTAACTATTAAAGGTGGGAAAAATCAAATATTAGTCATTTTGTGGTGGAAAAATATGTCAAAGATGAGACTTTAGAATGTACAATAATGAGGCTTATCATCACCCCCCAACTTAACTCTTGAAAACCCTTATGCAACAAAAAATGGTCTTTCTGATATCACTATTTTTTTTGTTGTTTTGTACTCTATTGTTGTTCATCGTTCCTTTGTTGCATATCATCCTGTTGTTGCTCAATTCCCTGTTACTTCTCAACATAGTGTAGTTTTTCATTACCCTGTTGTCTATCAACATTCTCTTGTTTCTCTTGTTTTTGTTTGTTGAATTCCTCTCTCATATCCCAAGCTATATACTTGGTGTCAACTTACTAATCATGGTATCCCTTATACCTCACAATGATGGACCATTTTGCTTCTTCCTTTTTCAGTTTGAGGTCATCCATAGGAGCTACAACAAGGAGTGGAGGGCTCATCCTTAGCCCAATACGATTAGTCATCATTCTCCTTAGGGTTTATTTATACCATGGTGTTATGAGGAGAGGAAGTTGAAATGTGTTTGGAGAGTGGGGCTCTATTATTCCTAAGGCACGAGACAAGGAATGCCACCTCATGTGGTAAGCCTCTATTGCTACTTCTGCCAATAATCTCAATGTGTCATCTATATGTGCTATTACTTCCCTTTGGTTGGTTTTCCACCTTGGAGTTATATCCTTATCCAAAGAGAGGCTATGGTGATTGTTTATGACATCTTTAGGTCTAGAAGCCTCTGCTCTAATTTAAATGGGTGTTTTCTTTTCTTCTTCCTTGTTCTTTTTGAATTCTCCTGACCTCATTTTTTCATGCCTTAGCCAAGAATCAAAGGCCATCAATTTCATATCCCCTACATATGGATCAGATTCCAGTTGTAGAGATGTGGTAAGATAAGGTTATGTAGGTTGAACTCACAAAATCTGAGATTTTTTTCCATGTTACAACCCTAGTATGCATCTAGGAAATCTTTGGGTGTATCCGTGTTGAATTTCAAAAACTTAGCTAAGTGTGTAATCTGATTTTTGTGCCACTGTTGTTTTAGGAACAATGTGTATGTTTTGATTCGTGGCCTATATTCCAACATTTATTCATATAATTTGTCTATAGTTTTGATTGTTTCTCGTGTGATCTCTACTTTTTTACTCTTCTAATGTAGATCTATTTTTACTTTACTCAATTGTTGTTGATGTTTCTAGTTATCTACCTTCATCTTTTGATTGTAGTCCACTTTTTGCATAGTCATAATTTGGAACTTTTCTTGCATGATTTGGAGTTGTTGTTCCAAATCTTGAGCAACCTATTCTTCAATATTTCCTTTGTTATATTTTTCCACCCTTTTCGACTTGATGACATCAGCCTTAGATTTCTCTAGTTCCAACATGCTTGCATAAAGAAGTTTTTCCATATGAGTTTTAGTTTTAGATGTTCCTTCCATTCGTATTTCCTCTTTCATCACAATATGTTCTCAAGGATCCTTCCTATTTGTTTTTTTTTTTTTTCAAGGATAGGAGAGTCCTTAACTTCCTCTACTTGGGGTGTGATAGTGAGTGGGGTTGATGGTATTGGGATCCTCCTTTTCTAAATTTTCTTGATCTTGTTGGATCTCCTCCTTCTAGGATGCACCCAATATATATTGGTTATTTTTAGAGGGTTGACTATAGGGGTCCATAAAGTAGTTAAGACACTAGCCACCTCTTTATATTCTTCATCTATATTTTTCTTCTTCCCCCTCTTTTTTTTGTTTTTCTTTCTTGGGCTTGGTGAGTATCTTAGGTTCCTCACCCTTATATATTTCTTTCTTACTCACGGATTCTTATACTTATTCAAAATATTGTATTTATTTGTTGATTAAATATCCCCACATAATTCTATGTTTCAATCTCCTAAGAGCATCAGAGACTATCCACTTGGGGAGGTGATGATGTGCTAATAATTCTCGTTTCCATCTTTGTACTTTTATACTCGTCTCTTTGAGTGACTAAAGAAGAAAACAGGGGATACTCAGATTCAAGTGTAGTTCTTGGTTTGGAAGATGCCTAAGTTGATGTAACATTCTAAAATGATAGCCATAGACTACACTCCTCCTACCCTCACAAGTAATGTATTTGATGATGTAATATGATACCTCCTACCATGGGTGATGGCAGATATCCATTGTTATGCCATTTTTATCCTCACCGGGTTTCTCATTATGGAGGAAGAATGTCTTCTTGGAATTAATTTCTTCATGTATTTCTTCTTTGTCCCAAGGAATTCCCAAAGGTAAATTATAAACTTTGTTGATGGAGGCTTCATTGATCTTTATGGTTAGCCCCCTAATTATAGTCACATATTCTCAATCTCGTATGTTATGGAAATTCTGGGAAAAATACATGGACACCTCATCATCAAACCCCCTTAGTATCTCAAAGTAACCCAACCACTCACATTTTTGAAAACTTTCCACTATCTCATGGTTTTCATAAATCCTAGAAGGCTCTGTTGGTTCCCTTATCTTAAATCCTTCTCCCATAATTGTTTGTTAGGATGATGAGTGGAGAGGAAGGTCGACTGAAGTCTATTGGAATGTTAGTTGTCATTGATGTCAACTCTATATTAAATATAGAAGCATTGATTTAAACCCTAGTCAACCCTAGAAGAATCCTTGGAAAGGTGGCTATGTGGATGAGAAGCCCGAGACGTGTGCTCATGAAGCCCAAAATTGTTTGAGGAATAAGGACATGAAGGATACTATAAATGTAGGTAATGCACTATTAGATGGATATTCCTTGTCATGTAATTTCCAATGGTAGGTGTCACATCATAGGGTACCTCACGGTTGAGGAGTTATCCTCTCTTGAATTTATAAGCCTCGAAGATTGGTTAAGAAGCCCCTAAACAGTTACACGTCATTAATTAAAGGTTAAAGTGTTTGTAACAAGAAAGTACAAGAAGCCCTACAATTAAGGAAAGGAGTTGCTTGTAAAAGTATAAATACACATCAAGAACCTCTCATTTAGATCATCCATTCAAGTGCATTTTTGTGAATGAAGTTAGATTAAGTTGGTCTACTCTTGTGCTAGGAAGATTGGTGAAGTTCAATGAAGGGAAAGACTTCAAGAGAAAAGTGTATCGAGGTTTTATAAATTCATCTGTAGGTCACAATGGAGCAAGTAGAAGACATCCACGGGTCACAGTGGAGAAAGTAGCATATATCCATGGGTCATAGTGAAGAAAGTAGTAGACATCCACAAGTCATAGTGGATAAAGTAGCGGATGCTTTTGAAAATGATTGATGAAGGTACGATATAGTTTATTCTGAATTTGAGAAAGGTATGGTTATCATAGATCTGATGAATTAGGGTTTCCTCATGATGCAAGGTATTCATTCTATGTGTTTTGATTTTCATATCTTGGTAGTTATGTCATATGTTTAAGGCATGTCCTGGAGGCCTTTTGGTACATGGTTGCATATGGTGAGGTTCATGTCCTGGTAATATTGATACATGCTTGAGACATATCATTCGTACTTGGTTTATGGATGTTATAATTTATCATTAGAGGCACATATTTGTGACATTGGCATATACTTGAGGAATATCTTATGGAACATGGTATGATACATGTTTGAGGTACATTTTGGCACATGGTTTGGATATTTGGGCATATTCTTGAGTTACACCTTGGTGATGTTATGGTACAATGATTAGAAGCATATCTTGGCTACATAGGTACCCATTTTAGTATATGTCATGGTGATGTTATCACATACTTGAGACATTTCATTGATGATATCTTATGGTAAATGGTGTATGGAATGATTGAGACATGTCATTAGTGATATGGTTTATGGTTGAGGCACACCTCATGGTACATGTTTTGGTACACAATTGATGCATGGTATGGTACAAGTTTTTGTACGCGGTACGGTACAGGTGTTTGTACATGGTTGATGCATGATATGGTATAGGTATTTGGTATATGTTTTGGTACATGGTTTAGACATTCAGGTTGATGATGCTATATCAGTTATAGTGACAAAGACAATGGCATTTACAGGTTGATGTGATCGTGACAGGTTGGATGATAGGTTGATTATAGGTTGATGAGATAGTGGTAGTTATAGTATCAATGGTAGTGATAGGTTTATTCTACAATTATATTTCAGGGTGAAAGAACAAGGAAAGGAAAGGGGGTTGGAGCCTCCTTCCAGTTGTCGCTGGAGAATTTAGGGAGTTGTAGCTTCCTTCAGGTTGGACCCTATAACTAGGGGTTTGGAGCCTCCTTCTAGTTGGTTCTAGAGAATTCAAAAGTTGGTGCTTCATATGAATGTAATATTGATACATATAAGAAAACATTATGTGGTTTTCTCCCATTTGGGGTTCCACGTAAATTATGGTGTATTGTGTATTTGATGTGATATTTTTGAATGGAACTACTTATGGTGTATTGTGTATTTGATGTGATATATTGAATGCGATCATAATTGATATAATAATGATAAATTTGGATTTTTTATATTGTGATTGAAAGTGGTAAAAAGTTCTCGCACTGATTCACCCCCACACCCTTCTCAGTATTCCAACAATCAGTATTAGAGTGGGTCCTTCAAGAAATATTATAGCCACTGGAAGGAAGATAATGGAGTACATTAAGAATGGAACACTAGTGTTTGAAGGTCAGAACTATAAGATATGGAGTTTAAGAATTAAAGTAATTTTAGAGGCACATGAGTGTCATGTTTGGTACTCAGTTGTTTCAGGATACATTGCTTCAAAGAAACCAAATACTGCAACCAAGAAGGAATTAAAAAGGAACAATGAAACAACTATGGATTCTATCCTAGATAAATTATCTGGTCCGATAAAAGATAAAGTGCGACAATGTTCATAAGCCAAATAGATTTGGGATAATCTACATAATCTCTATTCCAAGGGATACCCTCTTATCATATTGAAAAAGTATGTTAATCAAGATAAAGAAGATGTAGGGATAGAATGAGAAGAAATGTGTTCATCATATCAGACAGATTCAAAAGAGGAAGATTGTGAATATGGCATGGTGGATTTGGAGGATGAACTAATCAGTGTTTTAAGTGATCTAAGTAGAGAAAGGAAGAAAAACAAGTCTCTCGAGGAAGAATCGATCAAGCTAAAAGAGGATTTTGAAGACTCTAATAAAAAATATGAAGAATCCCAACAAATCATTATGAATCTAAAAGCTCAACTAGAAGAAGCTAAAATAATTGAAGAGACTCTGAAGGATTAGTTGAAAGAGAAACAATGTTTGGAAGATGAAACATTTCCATAAAGAAAGGAAGTAGATAAGAGAGAATAAATCCTGACAAGTCATCTTAAGGAAATATCTGAGGAATTAAATAATATTGAAGCATAATTTAGTCAACAAGAAAGAAGACTTAAAGAGGAAATAATCACCTTGAAGACCCAACTTGAAGAAGCAAAGAAAATGGAATAAGTCATGAAGATTCAGATAATGAAGAAAGAAGAATATTGCGAGAAGTTTGAA
>SNQJ01S0143119.1:9429-24519 GCA_010110895.2 Picea sitchensis
AAAAAAAAAAACCATCATTTAGGGCCTCAAAACAGCCCCAGAAGTTTGGGACCTGAAAAACCATAGAAAAATTGCCAAGATGTGGAAACATTTTGAATTAGTGGAACAAGTGGGTGGCCACTAGTATTCACCTATATCAATCCTCCCCCCTTACGAAGCAATGGTACTCATTGCGTCAAGATCCTCCATCAGATGGGGAAACTTCTGTTAAATCTTACTCCTAGTGAGCCACTTGCCTTGGTGAAGAAACTGCCCTGCTTTGACGACCCGGTAGAGTTGGATGTTCTGTTGTCGGGTGCCCTTTGTCTTGGTGTCCATGATCCAATCAACTATCACATTAGCTATGGTAAGTTAGCTATTATCTGTTGATATTAATATTTCTAATGAACATAAGTGTATCACTTTACTGTGCTCTTTACCAGACTTGTGTTATAGTCTGGTTGTGGCCATAGGTAGTAATGCAACTACTTTAAGTTTCGATGACGTGGTCTCATCCTTGTTATTAGAGGAGATGAGGTGGAAAAATATGGAAAGCGAGAGCACATATGCCTTATTTGCAAGAGGATGCTCCCAGGGAAGAAATAGATCTAAGTCCTCAAGTGGGATATCTAAATCTAAAGGAAGATCTAAATATTCCGAAAAAATTGTAAAGGTATGTTGGAGATGTGGAAAAGAAGGGAATTACAAGAAACATTGTAAATCCAAAAGTATTGAGAGAGGGAAGGGATTTGATGACACTCCTTCTACAGAAGTAAAAACCTCTGTGAACAAAGAAGGGGATTTGTACTTGGCTTCTTCAAGCACACATGTAGATCATGAGGCATGACTGGTCGAATCGGGTGTATCCTTTCATATGAATCCTCACAAGGAGAGGTTATGTGAATATGAAAGGTATGATGGAGGTGACATTTTTCTAGGAGATGACTCGACAGCCAAAATCACAGGATGAGGAAAAGTTAAGTTGAAACTCATGGATGAAAGGATTAGGACACTCCCTAGTGTTATGCACATCCCAGGATTGGCCAAAAATTTGTTTTTTGTAAGCAAAATGGATGATGTAGGCGTAAAAATAGTGTTTGAGAAAGAAACTCATGGGATGGTTTGAGGGGAAATGTTGTTGCTAAAGGGAGTTTCATTTGGAACTTTGTATAAGCTGTTGGGAAGCACTATTAGTGACAGGTGCAACAATTCCGTCGTTACTAAGATTGGAGCTAAAGAAGAAAAAACTCCTACAGTCTTTGGAGTAAAGACCATACTGTGGCATCAAAGACTGGGGCATATAAGAGAGAAGGTCCTTCGAGTACTACACAGTAAATGTATGGTTAGGTATGGTCAATTGCTCTCTGGATTTTGATTTTTGTGAACATTACTTAAATGGGAAGAAAAAATGTGTAAGATTCTCCTTTAGTGCTACGAGGGTAGATGGAATTTTACAGTTGGTGCACAATAATGTGTTTGGACCTGTGTCAGTGCCATCAATGGGTAAATTTGTGTACTATGTCTCCTTTATAGATGATTTCTCGAGGAATACATGAATTTATTTCCTTGGGAATAAATCTGCAGTCTTTGACAAATTCAAATAGTTTAAGGCTCTCATGGAGAATCGAACATAACAGAGAAATAAGGTGTCGAGGAAGGATAATGGTGGAGAATTTTGTGGAAATGAATTCGAATAATTCTATAAGAAGTGTGGTATACAAAGGAAGAATACTACTCCATACACACCTCAACAAAATGGAGTTGCAGAAAGGATGAATAGGATGTTGATGGAAAAATCAAGGAATATGCTTAGTTGTGCGGGATAGGATAGGAATTATGGACAGAGGCAGTGGGTGCTGCATGTTACCTGGACAAATGATCACCCTCATCAACACTGGATGAAAAGACTCAGATGAGGTAGGGATTGCTAAGAACCCTCTCTTGCACATCTAAGGGTATTTGGTTGTGATGCTTATGTTTACATTCCAAAGGAAAACAAGAGTAAGTTGGATAAAAAGACTTAAAAGTGTATTTTTTTGGTTGTAGAGATGGTTTGAAAGGTTATATTATTTGGAACATAGAAACTAAGAAGGTAGTGTATAGTTGAGATGTGGTATTTAGAGAAATCAAAGATGTTCTCAAACATGAAGTCCTACCAAGGGAGGAAGAACTAGAGAAAATAGAGTTTGAGTTGAAGGGTAATGAATAAGAGTCTATAGAAGAACATGAATCATAAGAATATGATACTCATACTCCAATATTGAGGAGATCATTTAGAGAAAGAAGGCAACTGGAAAGGTCTACTACACCTTATTTGTGTTCAAATTTTGCTTTGTTTATTATTGATGATAATCCTATAACTGTTAGGGAGGTAGTGGATTCATATGATGGCAAACTATGGAAAAAGGCCATGGTTGAGGAAATGACGGCCTTGGACAAGAATGAGCCTTGGGATATAATGAAGTTGTTGACTCGAAAAAATTTGATTGGCAACAAATGGGTGTTTAAGAAGAAGTTGGATGCATAAGGAAAAGTGGAGAAATACAAAGCTCGATTAATAGCAAAAGTTTATTTCCATGTAGAGGGAATTGACTTTGGTGAATTTTTTTTCTCCTATAGCCAAGCTAAATTCTATTACATTTATTTTATCTGTTGTTGTTGCTTTTGATTTTGAAATAGAATAGATGGATGTGAAGACAACATTCCTACATGGGGATCTAGAAGAAGAAATCTACATGAAGCAGGCAGAAGGATTTGTTGTGAAGGGAAAGAAAGAGCTCGTATATAGGCTGAAAAATTCCATGTGTGGATTAAAGCAATCACCAAGGATGTGGTATAAAAAATTTGATACTTATATGTTTGCACTTGGTTCACAAGGAGCAAATCCAATCCTTGTGTGTATTTCAAATTAGTTGGTGATCGTCTTATTTATTTGGTCTTGTATGTGAATGATACGTTGTTGATAGGAAATGACAAGGAGATTATCCAGGATGTGAAAATCCAGTTGTCCTCTAAATTTGACATGAAGGATCTTGGTGCTGTAAAGTTCATTTTGGGTATGGAAATTAAAAGAAACCATGCAAACAAGAAACTCTAGTTAAATAAGAGGAAATATGTCGAGACAATATTGCAGAGGTTTAATATGCAGGAATGTAAACCAATCAAGGTTCCTATTTTTGTAGGTGTAAAGTTATCTGCAGAGAAATGTCCCAAGACACGGGAATAGGAAGAGAACATGTCTTGTGTTTTCTATGCTAGTGCAGTTGGTAGTTTGATGTATGCAATTGTCTATGCTAGACCGAACATTACACAGGTAGTGGGAGTTTTGTGTAGGTATATGTGAAAACCAGGAAAGGAGCATTGAAAAACAATAAAGAGGGTTTTTCAGGTATTTGCATGGAACTACTACTTATGGATTAAGCTACCAAGGAAGACCAAGATTGGACAAATTGTTGGACAAAAATGGATTTGTTGATGCAAACTAGGCTGGAGTTTTGGATCACAAAAGATCTACAAGTGGGTATGTGTTTAACCTATTTGGAGGAGCAATCAGTTGGATGATCAAAAGATAGGTTGTAGTGGCATTCTCAATTACATAAGCTAAATACATGGCAACCACTCATGCAAGCAAGGAAGCAATATGTTTACAACAATTGTGTTCAGGTATTAGGTTGGTACAACAAGCTGTAAAAATAGATTGTTACAGTCAGAGTGCAATCTTCTAGGCAAAGAACTCGACTTATCATTCAAAGACAAATGTAAGGTACCAAATATTTAGAAATTATCAAGGGAACACCAAAACATTGAGAGAGCAATACCATAAATAATACCTTTATTCAAGAAAGCAATGTTCACTTGCCTCTTTGAGGGGGAAACCTCTAGCAGAGCAGAGCTCTGTTACAACAATTTCTTTAGAAAACTTTCTCATACCTCCTACTCTTATTTATACTAATTTTATCTTCTAAAGAGCATTCTAGAGGAAGGTCCTTCTAGAAGCAGAAGCTTCTATACCTTACGTGATTGAACTTGGTTGGGTACGCACTTAGACCTGTCGTATTACCTTTAGCCGGAAGAATTAATGTTAGTTGGACCTACTACAACCAACCACCCAGTCTTGGATCCTTGGAACTGCTTTGATTTAGGAAATACTGGCCTCACAATACCTTTTTTTTCACCAGTTGGCTTGCTTAGTTGGTGCGTGGGCACATACAACATTGCTACCTTTAGACTCTATTTGTGCCTTTACTTCACTTTTACCTCCAGCCCACCTGACCAACCTTTCACTTACTCACTTACCCAACCATTGTACGAGCTTTAGAGCTTCTTGTATGAGCGTTCAATAGATGCAGCACCTGCCTGCATTCGATAACACTAACTGCTGACATATTTTTACTTTGGGTACCACTATGAATATTGTCTTGGACGGATGTTATAACCCTAAAATGCACCACACAGGCTTACCTGGCATCAGGCCAACTCATGTCTCTTCCTTGCCAAAGCCATGCTGAATAAAACCCTGAAAAGCCACTTAAAATAAGCAACCCGTGCCCTAACCTAACACTGGGCGCGTTGGCACGCTTGCTGGCCTTCTACTGCACGCGTTTGAACGCTGGCTGGACCACTATAGCCCGCGTTTACCTAACAAAGCAAAAAATAAGGAAAGTTTCCACTGGGACGAAAAGCTTTGGGTCAGTTAACTGGAACTCCCAGCCATGCATGGCCGAGAGTTCGTCTAGAACCCTAGCTCCTTCTAGCCTATAAAAGAAGGGGTAGGGGTACTATTCAAAGGGAGGAAAATCATAGCAAAGAAACTCTGCCCAATTGTCGAATCCGTTTTGTCCCAACCCTTTAGCCTTTCCTCAAGCTTTAGGAGAATTCAAGCAAAGCAGTTGGATGACAAAGAAGAGGAGGAGCCAAGGATCAGGATCGAGGAATGGTGGCCGGTCTCTATAATCATTGTAAGAGCCTTCCTCAAGCTTCTTTAGGAGAATTCAAGCAAAGCAGTTGGATGACAAAGAAGAGGAGGGAGCCAAGGATCAGGATCGAGGAATGGTGGCCATTCTTATAATCATCAGAAGTTGGTTCATATTGAGATTAATAAAAAAGATACTTTTCCCGCCCCAAATACATGAGTCTTATATACTTTATGTGATTTGTGTTTAATCTCTAACCTTCTAGTAGAACAATAGCATGCATGCATAGTTTTGTCTTGATAGCAGGAAGCTTTGTAGAAGGAGCAACAGTAGCAAGGAGATAAAGCTCAACAGAGGATCTACACCAAATCATTTGATAAAAGGTTAGTTGGTTCTTCCCCTTGTTTGTTGTGAAAAGGGTTTTTAGGTTGGTGTAGAAGGTTAAAAGTAGTTTATGAAGGGTCATGATCCGCATACAAGTTTAAGCCCTAGCTTGTTAGTCTTGTGAGGGGTAGAATACTCCCTAAAATCAGCCTAGGAGACTAACAATGAAGAATTTTCAACTACTCCCCTATAAATAGGAATAGAAAGAGACCTTAGAGATCTTAGAGACCTTTACCTTTTAGTCCCTCCTATACACCCTTCATACCCACCCACCTTAAAACCTAGACCTGTTAGCCCTATCACACTTACTGAATGAATCTGAAAAGGTACAACTGTAGACTCAGGATGCCATGATACAACCCTTCCCTTTACCTCCACTCTTACGAACCTACCCACCTGCTTCACCTTATGACTTCGGGCATGCCCCAAACAACCAGCCAACATTCCAGGAGGTTCATGGATCCCAGTCAGCATTGATTGATAGAATATGACCAACCAAACTCCATTCTAGGATATCCCTACTTTAATTTCATGTTAGTTCATGCTACCCTTAACAATCTTACTCCAACAACCCTACCTTTGTTAATATCCCCTTACCTCATCAATCTTAGTCAGTACCACTTCATGCCTCTTGTTGGGCCAAGATTCACCTAGCCAACCCTTTGAGTCATACCACACACCATACCCACATAACACCATCACTTCATACCCCTATACCCCCTTAGTTTTAGTTATTACCCTTATTACCTTCTATATACGTAATATGTAATTTCTGGAATCACACTTGCTTTAAGAATCCTCTTAGTGAGTGGTATGGTAACATCTGCTCTCTTACTATGCCACCTATCTTCCATTTACTTATGTGCATGCCACCACCTGTTTACCAGACTTTTTTTAATTACCTCTTCAACCAACCTTTGTTAATGGAGTGTGCCCTTACCAACCAATTGATTCATTGATTCAACCATGAATACTCTTACATTGACTCATTCACATTTATTTAATAGGACTTATTAAATAATGTCTACTTTTATTACATGGAAAATATATATCATGCTAACTAATAACCATCTAAGAGGATTTAAGATCATATCCTAGCATGCTTCAAAAAGTAGCCTTGTTCTTTCAAGGTTGAAGATGCAAAAACTGTTGTAGTATGTTTGTTGGTTACCAAGTTGCATCTTCTAGAGACGTGTCCTTCCACTTAATCAATACTTCTTTGATAGTTCATCCACGCAAGTGACACTCACGTACGTTGAGGATGGATTCTAGTTGTAGCCAAAATGGAGCCTTCTTCATCTAATCTGTGTAGGATAGTTTGAACTCTGCACTTCTAACCTAACCACTTTCTTCCAAACAGAAACATGGAACATCTAACGTATTTTTGCGTGCATCAGCTTGTAGCAACCTGACCAATATGTTTGATAATCTAATAGAGGCCATAAAATTTGGGTGACAACTTGTGGTGGCCATGGGATTTGAGGGAGTTTTTCTTGCAAGGTTGGAGGCGGAGAAACACCTCGACACCTTCTTGGAAAACTCATTTGGAACATCGTTGGTCAACCTATCATTTCCATACTGGCTTTGGGCCATGTGGAGATTATCCTTCAAAGTTGCAAGGGTAACTGCACAACCTCGCAATAACTTATCGATAACATAGACCTTAGATGTGCCTGGAAGATATGAAAGTTATTGTAGTGGTTACACACATACACCATTTCACATGGTGTCATTTTGGTCACAGCATGATAGGAAGTGCGTTGTACCACCACTCACCTTTATTACATTGGAAAATTTCACATTTGGTGACAAAGTTGAGGATACCCTTCTTCATACCTTCCCAAAAAAATGGTGAGTACGAAATATGTCTTTGGCATCTTCAAGGACTAACTATAGCGCGTGATGAATGCAACTCTCATTTAAGATCTCGAGGCTTTGAGTGCCGGTAGGAGAAAAACTAAGTACCTTAGATATTGTATGCTGTGTGTAGCCAAGTGCTAGGGTCCCTCTGTCATTGAATTACCTGTGATATAGTGGGGGTGGGTAAACCACTCTTGTAGAACTTCCTCAATCCAATTAGGAACTAGTAATGATAAGGCAAAGAGGGAACCTTCATCCTCATTTTGTATTGACAACGCATTTGCCACTCTCATATCGTTCTTTGCCTTTCTTATATATGATGCCATAATCATAGCCCAACATTTTCTTCAACCACTTGTTTTATTCCCTCGAGGATAACCTTGCTCTTAGGAAATACTTTAATTTCACTTGATCCTGCTTTCGATATGAAAACTATCAATTCAATAGGACATGTGTAACAGATCTGACCCCTAAGTACCTTTTTATTGGATGGGGTATAAATTTTTCCTCAGTTTCATAGCTTTATGAATCCCTCGGATTAGGGAACCATTGCCTTCTTCTCTCTCTCGAGCTCTAACGACTATAAACTCGTCTAAAATTAAGTTATGGTTCGAAAGCGCTATGTACCTCAAGTTTTCACTTCTGCACATAATAATGGCTACCCTTCGCCACATGGCATCCATGTCAATTCACTTTGCTCGTACCATTCAACATGACCGCTGCAATCGATCATCATCCCTTGAAATGGACGTGGGCCGTGGGAAGAAGGGTTTACAGGGAAATCTATGTCGATCTATCAGCAGGCTTATTCAGCCCGCAACTCCTAAGTGTTTTTGTTTTCCATTTTGACCTTACCATGATCGATGTTGAACCTGAATCCTCCTGACTGACACCTTTCAATGCTCTTTTGAAATAACACTAAAGTTTTTACTTAAGTCTCGAAGTCCCGAAGCCTCTCTTTACTACAGAATTTATAGTGGAGCTATGTCCATCCTTAAAGATTTGACGACTAAGACTTATCCACACTTAACATGTGGTTTAGACTTGACAAGGGGGTTGTCCCACACCTAATTCATGACCGATCCCACGATGCCACATGGAACTACTTAGATGCACCACATCATCATGGCATGTGTGCCATGTCCAGTCGAGGTTGGACACCACACACACGGATTTCGACTGTTCAACACTTCGACTCTTCAGATTTTAATGCACCATCCTATATCCACGAATCTCTCAGAGTCCCCAAGTTCCGAATTTCTGAAGTTCTATAACTCTCGCCATGTACTCTGGCCTTCGAACTTTGGGATATTCTTGTGCACCAAAATGTCAAATCTCTTGGAGCCCCGAAATATTGGAGTTTCGAAGTTCCAGACTCTCAGAGAGGGTCCAAATCGTGTACTAGTCTTAAGGTTAATCATGGAATTCTTTTTATCCCATTAGTTATGTAATCTCCAACCTTCGGGCCATAGTCCAGGTCACGCTCTACTACAAACTCCCGGTGTAAACTTTGTTAAGTGCATACACTGTCCTTCCACTAGTAGATCGAAAGATTGAGAAAGGATCCCAATGAACCCTCAGATCAATCTAATCTACATCAGCTTCATGAATTGTTCCTCACGCATCTAAGGATGGATGGTGGTTGGATGGAGGATGGGTGGATGATGCCCGGATGGATGGATGGAAGGATGGATGGATGGAGGATGGATGGAGGAAGGAGGAATGGATGGAAGGACGGAGGAGCCGGAGGATGGACGGAGAGTGGCCGGAAATGGATGGATGGAATGGACGGATGGAGGAATGGATGGAATGGAAGGATGGAGGAATGGAATGGATGGATGGACGGAAGGAAGGAGGAAGGATGGATGGAGGAAAGACTGAGGAAGGATGGAAAGGAGGAATGGAAATGGAAGGAAAGGAGGAAGGAATGGATGGAATGGAGGAAGGAATGGAGGACGGAGGATGGAGGACGGAGGATGGATGGAGGAGGAATGGAGGACGGAGGAATGGATGGAATGGAATGGACGGATGGAGGATGGAAGGATGGACGAAGGATGGACGGAGGAAGGATGAAGGAAGGAGCCGGATGGAGGAATGGATGGAGGAATGGATGGAATGGATGGAGGAAGGATGGACGGATGGAAATGGTGGATGGATGAAGGATGGAGGAAGGATGGATGAATGGAGGAATGGACTGGATGGATGGATGAATGGATGGAATGGACAGAGTGGAATGGAATGGAATGGAGGATGGAAGGAATGGAATGGATGGACCCGGATAAATGGGACCCAAGACAATGTGATGTCGCATTACAAGATAAGCTAAAAAATTATACACTTGCCAAGCATAAAACATCGAGGAATCAGACATAGAAGAATTAGTTACAAAAGAAATGGGAAACAATCAAATGACATGTCAGATCTCTTACATAATGACACACCAAGAATATCAATAGCAGCCATCACAGGCATCAGCAAACCACAAACCTTAAAATTAAAAGGACACATAAAAAAGATAATGTCACAGTATAAATCGACACAGGAAGTACCCACAAATTTATCGATATCAATATCGCAAGGAACCTTAAATTGTTCAGAGCATCCAGTACCGGACATGAAAGTGATGGTCGCAGATGGTAAAAATATTGAAAATGTAGGAAAATGCCATAAGGGGAAACTCCAAATTCGAGATTTCAATCTAGAATCCGAATTTACATCAAGACTCGAGGGAGTAGACGTGAAGTTTTAGGAGTCCAGTGGTTACAAACCTTAGGCACCTACTCGGCCAATCACCAAGAGCATTTTATCAAATCCAAATGGCAGGGGCAGAATTATAAATTATAAGGTTTTCAACCCCCCCAAACACAAGTTATATCAGTCTCAACAGATGGAAAAATGATTTGGAAAGGAGAATTACCTATTTTATCCAATGCTACCACATGGGAGTGCAAGAACCATAACAAGACTCTAAAAACTCAGAAATCCAGGAACTAATTCAAACATACAAGAAGGTGTTTCAAGACATCCCCATGGACTTACTTCCTCCACAAAGAAGAATGGAACACTTAATTGAAATTAAACGAGGGTCAATCCCAGTCAAGATTAGACCATACAAATACCCCCATCATCATAAACATAAATAGAAAGATTAGTTCAATATTTGTTAAAATGTGGGATTATCATAAAAAAGTAGAAGCCTATATTCAACCCCAATTGTAATAGTACGAAAGAAAGATGGTTCCTCCAGGTTATGGTGTATAGATTATCAGGGCTTAATAAGATAACAATTAAAAATAAATTCCCTATCCCTTCATTGAAAAAATGTTGGATGAACTTCATGGAGCCAAATTTTTTCAAAACTCACGAGATCGTGATATTACCAGATTAGGGTGGTGACTAGAAGATGTACCCAAGACCGCCTCCAAACCCATGAAGGACACTATTTAATTCATGTAATGCCTTTTGGGATAACTAATTCCCCAACCACCTTCCAAGCAAACTATGAATGAGCCATTTCACCCACACCTAAGAAAAATATGTTTTAGTCTCTTTGATGACATTTTAGTGTACAACAAACATGGAAGGAACACATAAATCATTTAGGACAAGTATTACTCCATTTTAGAAAAAAAAAAATCATCCTAATGAAAATGTCAAAATGCACTCTCGACAAGGAGGTAGAATACCTAGGTCACATTATTTCCAAAAAAAAACGGAGTCAAGGTAGACCCAAAAAATCAGCACTAAGGTAATGGCCCCGACCAAAAATTATATCCAAATTAAGAGGATTTTTAGGCTTCACAGGATACTATCGACGATTTGTCAAAAACCATGCTCAATTTAATCGCTCCCCTAACAAATCTCCTGAAGAAGAACTCCTTCCATTGGAATGAAGAATCTGAAAATGTTTTAGAAATTTAAAAGAAATCATGTCCAATAACCCCGCGTTAGCTACCGATTTCTCAAAACCTTTCATAATTGAATGTTATGCTTCAGGTTTTGGGATCGGGGCATTCATGATGCAAGATGGACACCAATGGCATTTTGAAGCAGGAAACTAAACAAAAAAAGAAGGCTTACAATCCACATACAATAAATAAATGCTAACAATCATGCATGCATTAACCAAATGGCAAAAATATCTCTTAGGAAGCAAGTTCCTGGTACATACAGATCATAATAGCCTACAATATTTGTTACAACAAAAACATTAACCACCTAACAAAAAATGGATAGAAAAAAATTGCCACATTTGATATGGAGATACTACATAAGAGAGGAAAAGATAACATATGAGTGGTCATGTCATTTCTACTCAGCAAAGACTAAGAAGCACGTCTCTTTGCAATATCAATTCCAATTCCGAATACGGAATCTAAACTGGCGAATATGCCAAAACATAAAAATTTTCCATAATAAATGATTTAAACCAATACCCCACGTTCGAATGGAAGAACGATATCTTATGGTATAAAGGAAGAATTTATTTGAACAATGACTAAAAATTTAAAATCAAGGTACTCCAAGAAGCTTCATGATCAGTCAAAGAAGAAAGCCACGCTGGATTTTTCAAAACATATTATAATGATCGCCAATCATTCTTTTGAAAGGGATGAGCACAGACATTAAAAAGTATGTAGCAAAATGTGATCTCTATCAAATGAACAAGAATGAAAATGTATCAACCCCTAGTTTACTCCACCCGTTACACATTCCAAACAAAAAATGGGAAGAAATCCATTGAAATTTCTTCCATTATCAAGGATTACCAGATCGTAAGGAAAAGATAAAATCTTAGTGAGAGATGCATTCAACCAAGCATGCACACTTTATAGGAGTAAAAAAAAAAAAAAAAAAAAAAAAAAAAAAAAAAAAAAAAACATTTATAAATTATATGGTTTTCCCAAAGTGATCGTCGTGATAGAGACGCCAAATTTAAAGGAAACTTTTTGAGAGAGTTTTGCAAACAAATCAGGACGTCTCTTATCATGAGTACGCCTTATCATCCACAAACAGATGGACAAACATAAATTGTTAACAAATGCTTAGAAACTTACCTCTCGCTGTTTATCACCGATAAGCAAAATAAATGGCTTCAATGGTTTCACCTTGCTTAATGGTGGTATAATTCCACATATCACACATCACCTAAAATGACACCGTTTCAAGCTCTTATGGATATCCACCACCATCAAGGAAAGAATTAGCCAACTCCAACAAAAGTCACATCAGTAAAAGAGTTTTTGGATGAAAGTCAAAAAGTCGCGCAAATTCTCAAGGAAAACTCTCAAGAGTAGCAAGAAATAGAATGAAGCAACAAGTTGATCAACAATGAACGTAAAGAGGATTCAAAGTTGGAGAATGGGTATTTGTGAGACTCCAACCATATAACCAATTATCACTTTAAACAACAAGGAAAGAATAGTTAGCCCCTAAATATTACTAATTATTATATCAAATTAATGTAAAAATTAGTCATGTCAAAAGATAATTGACTTACCAGATAAGAGTCATATCCACAAAGTTCTTTTCATGTATCATGTCCAAAAAAGTTGTTGGACAATGCAAAAAAGGTCCAAACTTTACTGGCTGATCTAAGAAGGCAGGATAATTTTAGAACCAGAAGCCAATATTGCCTCTAGAGAAAAGAAGTTACGACCTCGCATAATCAAAGAATATCTAATCAAATGGAAAAACCTACCTGAAGATGAAGCTACTTGGGAGAATGAAGAATTTAAATCAAAGCATGTGTCTTTACCAATGCTTTGAGGACAAAGCATTTTATAGGAGGCAATGTTATGAACATAATATATATAAATAAGATGTTCATAACATAATATATAAATAAGATGTTCATAACATAATAATTAATTAGTAAATAATTAGTTAACAGTGATTAATATTAATAATGAAAAGGGATATGCCTTTCAAAAAGACATGTCTAGTGGTGAAAGGGCACCCCTGTGTGGGTATATAAACAAGCCCTCATTCTCAATTGTAACCATCATATATTTTATCAATTATTTATATTTTATACATTATTATACAATTGCATACCTGGTTATATATTACAACTGCCCTCATCTGTCCTCCCTAGATAGATCTTTTTCATCTCACATGTATCACAGGTATACATAAATTATGAGATATTATCATCAATTTCAAATTCATAATTTTCTTGCAAATCTTTCACCTACAGATTTCCAAATTCCACATTTATTTTCAGATCTGTTTCGCACAAGAACCAAATTCACAAGTATGGGATTTTCCTTACCATAGAAGTTTGGATCAACATGAAATTGGTCTTCCTTATGGTCTTACAACACTGCCATATCCAAGACCCTTTCTTCCTGGAATTTCAACATTCCTCAGCCAAACAAATTGTTAGTTCTCATGCACATTATATTTTCATTGCACACTTGCAGTGGCTCACAAACAATTTCAGAACTATGCATACTAACAATCAAATTCATATTCATTTATTGAAGGATACAAAGCAAAAGGAAATATCATTATTTATGTATGCATCCTTTCAACATACCAAAATTTCCAAATGCAATTCAAATATCAAATGACTTTAATCAATGTGCCAATATTCGTGGCCACATTCATACCCAATGCACCCTTGCATTGAGTTCAAGTTTGCTACACTTTATGACAAACACTTGCCATGGTGTATTGGAGTTCAACCAACCTCTTCACCATAAGGCTTAATTATTCCCATTCACTCTTACAACAGGACTATGATTCCTGCTACTAGCTGATCATGATCTCAAATCAACACCTATGAAACTAAAATTTTCACATGAATGCACTCAAGCGTTCTTCCTTCATTAGTAACCGGAGTGCCAACACTCATGCCCACCCAAATTCTCTTTTATTTAACACCTCTACAATTCAATTAGAGTACTGGAAGGTCCTCCTTCCTTAATGGGGAATCCATTGTCTACCCTCTTATAAACATGGATTTCCTCAATGTGTTCCATGAAATGTGCTAACTATGAGCACATTTATTCCCAATATCCCTAGATTGGTCCTTGTACCATTACTACACATTGAAAAAATTGCGACGACTACTTGCGATGAAAGTACTCTTTCGTCGCAAAATTCAAGAGAAAAAGTTCAATTTTTCAATTTTGATCTTAATCCACCTCGTATTTGTCGCTCTATCGACGGAACCAAACTTTCATCTGTTTTGCGACGATAATCAAGATGGTGGACTATTGTCTCAATTTCGACAAACTTGTGTGTTCGTCGCAAGAGCAACACTCACAATTGATCGTTACATTTTTTGATACTATCCATATTGATTGTTATACATTTTAACAAAGTCTAAATTGATATAGTCAACGTTCGTCGCAAGAGCGACGAATTGACTGTTATAACCATTACCTCTTCGACAAAGTGACCTATAAATATTTGACGATTTAAAGATGTTGTGACAATCTTGCTATAACAACGACGGTTCCAAAAGGGTATTTTTGTGCGAAAGTTGTGCGAAAGAATGTCGCAGAATATAGTTAGAGGTGGGGAAAAAAGTAAAGTGGGTGAAAAGGGTGATGGTAGATGTTATTGCCCTTGCAAAAGATGTTGCCTCATACGTCCCGTGAGAATTTTAATAGCAACAACTACAAAACATTGTAGGAAATATGGGCACATTGATGGCGGATCAAATGAATATCGTCCCATGGTAATTAGCTATATATTCATTATCTGTTTTTATTTTGTCAATTTTATATAAAATTATATATATGTATATATATTGTTTGAATGTTTGTTATAGTATACACTAATTTTGCATGGTTGTTTGTAATTATAAAGTTAGAGTTGCCCTCTAAATTTTCACAAAATATTGCACCAAGTATTAATAGAAATGATGTTGTACAAGCTGAGGAACATCATGACCAAACAAATGAGGATCTCATGGAAGAAGATGATGGGACAAATCAAGTTA
>SNQJ01S0143121.1:0-24518 GCA_010110895.2 Picea sitchensis
TTGTCAATGCTAAGAAGAAGAAGTCTGTTGTGCCAATTGAAGATCCTCTTTCTACCAAAAAGAGTGTGAGGCTAAGTGTTAAAATGAAAAAATAGCTAGTAATGGTAAGCTTCATTTTTTAGAATTGTTCCTTTTTGGGAGGGTTAACTGATATGCACTTACTAGCTATACCATCATAAAGGTTGCTAATCATTTAACTATCTAGGTTTTGAGTTTTTGCTAAGTGATAGTTTCCCCAGTGGTAAAAGGCACTACCCATTATACAGTCAAGGCACTTAATTGAAATGGTTTTGTCATCATGAAAGACCACAAATTTCTCTACACACTTTCAAGATTGAAGGTGTTGCGTTTTTGGCAATGCTACCTGATCTGCACACAGACGCAGCGAAAGTGGCGCTACCTAATATTTAGCATAGAATAGAATTGTCATATGGGCGCAACAGAGAGGCACTACTTACAGGCGCTACCCAATATTTTATACATAGAATATTATGTACACATATGCAACACAGTGACGCTACCTACAGGCGCTACCTTTTCTCCTGGTAGTGCACTACCCAGATTCGCTACCCAACGAAGTTGTCAATAAAGACCAGGGATCTAGGAGGACCAAGCTAACAGCTTTAGGATAAATTGATGATGAAGAAGGATGGAGAAGCAGTAGTTGGCATCATGAAGACAACCACATTCTTTGAAGGACACATGGAAAACAAGAAGTTGCACCACAAAAGGGAACCAATTCAGTTTGAATTTCAGTTGTATTAGTCACCAACATTTTCATGTTTTATAGCATAGATGGTTAGATAAGTTGTTAGGGAAAATAAATGTTTAGAGTTTTTAAAGCAAAGGGGTCCAGCTCGTACCTCCAGTTGTTGCCTCCCTTTTGTTATAAATATATAGATCATTTGCTTTAGCAGTTTCGAATGGTTGAGCAAGGCTCCCTTTACTTGTAATATTTTGATGAAGTGACTATGATCTAGTGATGTACTGGACTTAAGACTTTTTGGCTAATAGAAACCATCTTCTCTTTTAGTCTATTTTCTTCTGATGCTAAATGTTCATGCTTTGAATGATTCACATGAATTATTGTGGTGATGTTATGGTGGATGTTTGATCATTATATTATCATGTTGTTTATTTAGCTTCCTTAGTTTCTGATGTCAAGAAGATCTTGTGATTAGAAACTTTCTTCCTTAGACTTGTGTACAACTGATGTTTACAATAGTCCCTACACTCCTCTCACTCAAGTCTTCCCTATGTTCATACTTACTCCCAAACTACTGATAGAAGTTAGCCAAGACCTTAATTGTTGGTGCATGCTATCCCTATTGTCTGATTTCGAACATTACCATTTGAGTCCTTTTCCATTTGACCCTTTAAAACACTCTTTCATTCATGTATAAATTGATGGGTACTAGACTTACCTTCCATGCAATCTGAAGGTGAATCCTAGTGCTAACACTCAGAACACAATATTCACTATCATACACAACTGCAATACAATTTCCTTAGAAAAGAGGGTTTCCTTCTAGGGAAGAAAACCCTAACATAACTTCTATAGTCATATATGCAACCTTATAATGAATGGTCCCCTTGGCCCCCATGCCCCCCAAACGAGGGGGGTAGGTCCCCTTTGGACCCCCTTCATTTGGGGTCCAGCCCACAAACCCCCGACAGAAGGGGGCTAGGCATACCTACATATAAATCAAGAAGACAATCAGGCTCCACGACCAACGCTGCAAACCAGATGAACTTCATTGATACAATCTTTTCTCTTCAAGATGATGAGTGTATAGATATTACACAAGAGAAACTTGAGGAGGTTGGGAAAAGGGATGAAAGGAAGGGAAAACTCATATTACTTAGCCAATGAGATGAGAACGCAAAGAACAAGCTCAGAAAGAAATAAATTTTGGCATATGCAAGAATAAATAAAGCTCTAGTTCCTCCTCCACTAGCTCCATTCCTTCCATTGCAAGCAAAAAGGGCTCCACCTAGTTCAACGAAAGAAGTATCTCCACCTCCTCCATCGTCGGTACACATATTTCTCCCAAAACCCATGCCAGTAGATGAAGAGCTTTGATTGAATATAGATGTGCCAGCCATGATTGGGAAGATGAATATGTCAGTGCTTGTAATTGAGATATGAAAGATATCATATGTTAGAAGAGAAGACTTAAAAGAATTGAAGGTACCAGATGAAGTAGAAGATCCTCCCATGATCCTGAACACCATGTATCATGGACAACAAAAGAAAGATAATCCTCCTTTCTATCTTTCTTTGGGTGTGAATGGTCCCTGCTTGAATAATTGTATGTTGGATTTCGGAGCTTAAGAAAATGTGACATATTTAAAGGTCATGAAACAACTTGGCTTGAAAACAACCTTCCCATATGGAAATGTTTGCTACCTTGATTCAAAAAAGGTGAAATTGTATGGTCTCATAGAATATGTGGAGGTGTATTTACAAGATTTCTCTCATATCAGCCTCATTCTGAACATAGTGGTGATTGATATTTCGGACGCTTGGGGCAAGATTTTATCAAGAAATTAGGTTGCCACCCTTGGTGTTTTCCTCAGCATGGATCTCACTCATGCACATATACCCATGGGGAATGGGACCTTTGAGATCCTATATAGCCAACAGGTGGTCAAGAAGCATGTAATGGATCCAAACCACTCTGATTATCACTATGATTGTGAGTTTGATGTGCCTCGACAGATCATTGAATATAAACCTGGGGATTTACCTTTTTCATAAGAAGATTTCATAGATACACTACTCTCGAGGGAATATGAATACATATAAAGGTTTGTGGAGTTCCAAGGAAAAGAACTAGGATCCATCAAGATACTCAAGAAAGAAGAAGATAAGAAAGATAAAGAGCGAGAACAAGCTATTAAATATATAGTCAAGGAAAAACCAACTTCACAACCTTACATTGAAAACATACCTTATATTAACTTTAGTGAAGGAAGCTTTGCACTCATGTGGGATAAGAAGAAGGGAAAGCCCAAGTATGATAAAGGGAACAAAGTTGTATGGATTTTTCCTTACATCATTAAGAAGAAGTCTGAAAAGGGAACATATTACTTATATTCCATGGATGGGAAAAGGATGCCATTACCAGTTGATGGGTTTATTATATGACCCTACATCAAAGGAACTTAACTTCTTCAGGGCCATGGACCCCAGGTAAGTAGGTAGGTCATTTTTATTTTCCTTGTATCGCATTTTCTTTCTCGTGTTAGTTTAGTTGCATCTACTTGTATTTGCATGCCATATCTCATTTTTCATTTTTATCTACTTGTTATGATCATGTACTTTTGTCATATTACATGTTAGTTAGAAAATTTTGAAAAAATGCAGAAATTTACTTTAAAGATTAGTTGAAATTTTGATTTTTTTATCATATGGACAAAGGGTGAGTAATTTTCCATCAATATCCAGAATTTTGTTTGTTTCAGTCTGTGTAGGCATAGGTCTTACCAGGAGATGTTGAGGTTCTCATGCACTATATGGAGAGTACATGTCCCTGAGTAGGAGCCATATGTTATCCCCCATTCCTAGGGATAACTAATGCAATGATGTCTTTATGCCCTCAAGTTGCAGACATGGAATACCGACAAGAAGATGAGGAGGCGGGGGGGGCTACCATACTACACATCATCATTCGATCGATGGCAACAACATCCACCACACCCAGCTTATCCCAAAGAGGACATCAGTTCTTTCTTAATGAGTTAATAAGTCTGGTGTCATGGTAAGTGTCATTTTAATATTTGAAGCATTTGAACATGTTGCAAAGGGTCCTTTCTTGATTTTGAAAATTTTTTCTTGGAAATTATTCCTTTTGCCTTATTTCACCTTGGTGGTTGACATGTTGTCCTAGTAAGTGGGTTACCCTCGGGAAAAGGGTTTCTACTAGGGGGTATCCTTGATGATTCATTTTACCATTCACATACACACTTATCAATTTCTATCACTTCTTCCCTTTCGTCTCCTCATCTTTTGGGTTTTCGGGCATATTGACCCAAGAAGGGCTTGTACCTCATTTCATGGGAAGAAGGGGCTAAAGGTCCAGAGGCTTGTAGCTGGAAAAAAGATAAAAGAAAAATATTAATCCTCTAGATGCTCACCCTAATGGTCCTAAGAGAAATGAAATGCTTCTCCATAAAAAAATTCAAGGACCTGTGAAGTAAAACACAACTAATAAATGTTCTGCTTGTTGAGGGAATGCATTGCAATGTCTTTTACTTTCCTTGCACATTGCATTCAATGTGTTCTAGACTCAAGTGGAATTGCAATACTCTTTACTTTCCCTTACATATAGTACTCAATGTTTGTACCATAATCAATTAATGGCAAACAAAAGGGCTTGGAAAAAGGTTGCATTGAAAACAAGGATGTAGCATACCCTCTACAAAGGCACCCATAAATGAGACAATATGAGCCCTTTTATGTCAAGAAACCCCATGCACAAAAGTCACACCCCCATTCACCTAAAACTCTTTTGCATTACTTAGAGAGGATATTCTTGGGAAGCACTCCTAGACTTGGGGAATAATCCACCCAATAGGGACTCTTGACAACCCTCCCATACTTAAATTTGGCAAGTTGTATGAGGTCTTTGAGAATTTGTTTATTTTGAAAAGGGGGAATTTGATGCACATGTTTCAGTGGTTATTTTATTAGATATGGCTTACTTAGCATGATACTTGTGACTTGTAGACCCTTGGAGGGAGAATCTATTTGTCTTTACAGAACTTTTCCAGGTGAAAGTATTTTCATGGAGGAACAAAGTCACTTGGACCTTCATTGGGGAATGAAGCCCACGGGTTGGATGATACGCCCCCTCTCATTGGACACATGGGATGAGGAACGTTTCCTTTGCAGGAAATTGGACACCATGAGATGAGCATGTTCCATCCTTTTTCACCCCAACGTTGGCCTTGGAAGGCCCAAAACATCACCTTTTATGCCCTAGACATCAAATGAGGGCCAGGGTTTTGATAGGGTTTCTCATAGATGATGGTGATGTGGCATGGTTTGATGGAGAGAGAGAGAGAGACTTGGAATACTTTAGAGAACTTGGTGGCATGGAATATGTCCTTTGGATGCCCAACGTTCTTCACACAAGGGAAAAATGTCTCTCCTAGAGGCCTAGCATCACCCCTAAAAGGAGAAATTTACTTTATGATTTTGTAATTTTGAATTATAAAAGGAAAATAGAGGAGGTCGGCCTCCCTAATTTGTGTTTGACTTTAGATAAGTGGAAAAATTGGTTTTACAAGGCCTTATATAAATAAAGGTCTTGTCCTTTTCATTTTCATCATAACTCACTTGAGAATTACATACTTGTTGGATGAGTTTTTTGCCCTACTTGGCCATGGCGCACTATCGCTCTCTTATGCTTTGTGGATGTATTACTTGACTATCAGAGGAATAAACTAGGCGTTATCTCTTGGGTGTTTTTTTCTTTCTATTGTGGTGGAATATTCTTGGCAAGGAAGGGTTTATATTGTTATTTCTTGGACTAGGTAAGGATTTCATGCTTTTGTGTTGTTTATTCTTGGTCTCAAGGTTAATTTTGTAAACTCTTGGAGGAGTATAAAGTCATACACCCTCCACCAAGATCTGTCACTTTATCATTAAATAAGCAATTTTTTTTGCAAAGGTTGCTAAGAGGAGTAAAAAGGCTTACACCCTCTTAGATTTACCTTGCTAGTTTTGATTTCTCTAGGAAGTAAATGTTGAGATTTGGGTACCTTGGAAAGTGGTCCCCTTGTATTTGTGAGTCTCTAAACACAAAGGGGGAGAGTATTACCCTGATGCTTTTACTTTATGTTATAATTTCACTTTGAATTTATTCAATTAAGTCTAAAGTGACTTTATTCACATAAGTCATAAAGTGACATTAATTTCACTTAGGTGTGAATTAATGAACATAAAGTGAACTATGGAAACTTAAGTGAATGATGAGATCTAATCTCATCCATTCATTTTGGATAAAATATTAGATCTAATTTGGGCCCTTGGTTTTCTAGGTTAGCCTTGAGATTAGGCTAAAGGAGGCAAATGAGGGAAAAGGAGGTTTATTGTTCACTTGAGAGAGTTTAATGTATAGGAAGAGAGGAAATGAGGGTTTGGAGAAGAGACTTGGACGCATTCTTGAAGAGAAGAAGGGAAAATGAGACTTGGATGCACTTGTGAAAAGAAAGGGTGAGTTCTTGAGTGTAGGCGCCATCTTGAGATAGGAGGGTGCAAACTTAAGGAGGGCCCACAAGGAGAGTGAGGGAGCCATATCAAGATAGGAGGGCACAAGCTTGAGGTAGGCACACAAGGAAAGTGAGGGGGCACATTTTTTTGTGAGGAGGGGTGCACTTGAGGTATAGTGTGCACCAAGCAATGAGAGGAGGGCACATCTAGCTATTGGGTGCTTTCAGCAAAAAAACAAAGGAAAGTAAAAGGAAAAAGCAAGGCAAAGTAAGTTGAGGGGGCACACTAAGGCAAAGGATGCATTTATTCAAAGGCTAGCAGGGACAAGTTCAAGAGACTCCATTACAAGCTTGAAAAGAGCTTGTCTTTGTATCAGGTTCCCTTGTATATTTCCTTCTTGTAGAATTTTCTTTCAGATCTCCATAATATATCTATTTCTCTTACTAGTTCTCACTATGAGGGTTTTTCCAGGGTCATGTTGACCAAAACCACTTGTGTTCATTTTTAATGGTTTGCTTAGTACTTTCAGCTTTGTAGTTGTTAAATATTCTAGAGTATTGTATGTTTTGATGTATGTGAAGAGATAATTTGGATAACAAAACTATCCTACATAAACCTTTCACAAAGAGGCACCAAAAGAGAATGCAATATTAAACTTAAGGAAGATTTATAGTTGGGTAAAGTTCAGATGTGTTGGTTGTT
This sequence comes from Picea sitchensis, assembly GCA_010110895.2. Classification (NCBI taxonomy): domain Eukaryota; kingdom Viridiplantae; phylum Streptophyta; class Pinopsida; order Pinales; family Pinaceae; genus Picea; species Picea sitchensis. The sequence continues at coordinate 6,923 of SNQJ01S0143121.1, forward strand.
TTGGACAGCGAGAAAACAATCCTAAAACAATGAGGAAAACAGTTCGAAAGTAGCTTGAACTTAGTGCCCAACAAGAGGTCATATGACAGGTCTATTGGGAAGCCTTAGGAACCTCAAATTTCTTCATGGTATCATATGGCAGGCATTATGGTGGTAAGTTTGAGGGTGGAGGATAGGCTTGAGAGGGAAGGCAACTGGTCTCCATGGAAGGCCAATATAATATTGATCTTTGAGGAACTGGAGATATGGGATATTTTGGAGAATCATGTAGTACCTCCTACAAATGCAGTGCTCATGGTTGAGTTCTGGAAGAGGAACATCAAGGCCAAGAGGACTATCCTTGATATTTTCAAGGACCATTTCATTCCTCACATTTCTGGTAAAGAGTTTTCATTTCAGATGTGGCATTCATTATGTGGTCTTTACCAGAGCCCTAACTAGAACCGGAAGATAGTGCTTCCAGAGAAGCTAAGGGGCACCAAGATGACGAAGATAGATACAGTGAACTAATTCCTCACAAGATTTTCTCATATTTGTGATGATTTGGAAGCATTTTGTGAGATATTAGATCCCTCAGAGTTGGTGCAGACAACCTTGAATGGATTTTCCAAACCTCGGGAGATTTTTGTACGAGGCATCGTGGCTAGAGAGAACATGCCCAATTGGGAGAGGTTCTGGGATGACTTTGGCAGGAGGATCTTAGAGTTGTCTCTAGATCTTCAAGTCAGTAGAAGGGTGAGGATGGTGATGAGGGTGATCTTTCTCTTGTGGCTAAGGGAAAGAATAATACCAACTAGTATCCCAAGGTTGGGGCCAAGCAGCAGTAGTCGAGACAAGGTGAGCAACAGAAGGATATGAGCAAAGTGAGATGATTTCTTTGTAACCAGGTGGGAAACTATGTTGGAAAGTGTCCCAACAAGAAGAAGAATAATTTGGGTGGTATTGGTAAGTGACAACAGAGGAGGAGGAGTTTGTTACTCAATTTGAGAGGGAGTACTCCTTGATAGTTTGTTGTTCGACAATTGAGATGTCATCCAGTAGCTGGTATATTGACAATGGAGCATCGAGTCACATGTCAAGTGTGAGACAACACTTCACAGATCTCAGAGATCTAGAAATCAGGTTGGAAATAGTGGTTGGAGACAACACCATAGTCAGAGTGGTTGGGTGTGGCACAATTTCCTTTCAAAGGGAGTGTATGTCACCCTAGGTGTTCAAGGATGTATTGTATGTTCTGGGGTTGAAGAGGAATCTTATTTCAGTTTCCTCCATTTAGGATAGGGAGCTTGAGGTTTCCTTTAGAGGGAAAGAGGTCCACATTCACCCTAATGGATCTAGTGTCACTTATGGTAGAGTCATTGGGACATGAGAGGGGAACCTTTAAAGATTAGTTTTCCATCCTTTGTATTCTTTAGCGAATAGTAGTAGCAACAACAGTCAGTTGTGTGAGCTATGGAATTAGAGGATGGTTCATTTGCATCATGGAGCTCTGATATCGCTGAGAGAGATTGTGATGTGTATGCCACAGTTCAAAATTAAGCATCAAAAGGTGTGTTCTTGGGAATTACACCTAGACCATCTTTCCCAGCAATGACACTATATAAACTAGTGTACTAGTCTTGATACACAAAGATGTGTGTGGGCTCATGTGACGCATTTCCTTGGGTGGTTGGGAGTATTATTTTACTTCCATTGATGACCACTCTAGGAAGACCGAGATCTATTTTCTGAAGACCAAGATTGAGCTCTTCAAGAGGTTCCAAGAGTTCAAATCTCTTGTGGAGAACCAGACAAGAAAGAAGATCAAAGATTTGTGGTCAGATAATGGAGGCGAGTATACCTCCACAAAGTTTGCAGAGTTTTTTACTGAGCAGGGTATTAGAAGGAAGTTGATCATTCCTTACAACCCGCAACAAAATAGGGGTTCAGAGAGGAAGAACATTGCCATAGTTGGTGCAAAGAGTTCGATGTTTCATGATCATGAACTGTCATTCTACTTGTGGGAAAAGGATTGTAGTACTGCAATGTATCTGCAGAAAAGGAGTCCTGTAGAATTTTTGGGAGGACGACTCTTGAGAAGTCCTTCACTGGGATTAGGCTTGATGTTGAGCACCTACGCATATTTGGGTGCTTGATTTTCTTTCATGTCCCCTCAAAGAAGAGGACTAAGCCAAATCCCAAAACAAAGAGAGGGATGTTAGTTGGATACTTAGAGGTCACAAAGGCCTACAGGATCTACATTCCAACACTAAGGAGAGTGGTGGTGAGGAGAGATGTCATATTTGAGGAGGGTAGAGCCTTCAGAAGATCTCTTGAGTTGAGAGACAGAGTTGAGGAGGTCCCATAGTTGCAGAGTGATGCTTCATAGGGTACACAGCCCTAGGTGTTGAGTACACTGAGGTCAGGGGTGACTAATCCACCCAAGACAGTTTCAGGTTCACAGTTGTCAAGTATACAGACAGTTAGTGCAAGTGCTTCAGGGTCACAGACTAGTTTTTAGAGATTTGTGCATGAGACTCAGGGGCATGAAGAGACTACTCTGCCAAAGGTTACTTCAGGGAAGAGGAAATCGAGATAGTTTTAGGAGACCCTGAAGGAGGCAAATGAGTATGTTGGAGATCCTCAAAGATTGATGAGAGATATCAAGGTGCCAGAGAGGTTTGGGTTCCACTTGGCTATGGTGACAAGCAGATCGGAGTTAGAGGCAACTTTTGATGAGCAAGTTGCATATTTACTCACTGAGGCTTTGCCAAGAGGCAAGGATTCCCACTTCAGGGACAAGTTTGCAGGGGTGAGATACACTTTCCTCAGTAAGAGGGAGCTTTGAGATTTAGGTACCTTGGAAAGTGATCCCCTTATGTTTGTGTAATGTCGTTGATCTAGAACCCTTTGTAATTACACATATAGGTTGGTGAGTCGTTGGAACCAAGTATAAATGTAATGTATATATAGGTTGGTGAGTCATTGACACCTAGGTTTTGGTGTAGCATGCATCTGAGTAAGTGCGCAAGGAATTCTTATAAATACAGGGTGTACACATTTTTATCTATTGCACGCACCTAGGTAAGTGCACACATTGCACTATGTTGTGTGCACTTACGTTAGTGCGCAGGAATGAATGGATATGTATTGAGGCCAGAGATCTTGTGTGACTACGAGGCTGGTGAGCCTAGACACAGATAGGCCAGTGCACCTATACATGTAAATACAATCATGAGTATTAATATAATATTGCATCATTGTGCGCAGACCAACTTAGACGAAAAGAGATGGGGGGCCTACTCCACCAAAAAAGGGAAAAGGGGGTGAGTCGTAAGTCTTGGGGAATATTTTAATAATATTTCCAGAAAAGTGTGAGGCATATATTTTTTTATCCTAAGTTCCTGAGGGTAGGGAACGGATCACCAAGTGGCTTAAAACTAATTTTGAAGGTGACAAGTGTCAAGTGGAAGGCATGCAATATATATTGTTGGCCTTGGTGTATTTTGGGCATTGTTGTATTATTATTATGATTTTTATTGATGTTTCAGGCTCTCTTGAGCAGAAGGGAGTTGTGGGGCTGTAACCAGAATTCTATTATCGAGGAGTCGGGTTGGAAGACTATGAACAGTCTCTCTAGTGAGAGATTGGTTGTTGTGGAGTGGTTTCCAGACCCGTGAGCATATTCTCCAAGTGAGAGTATTGTTTAAAGTTGTTCCCTGGTGCTCTGAGCATTAGTCACAGGGTTTGAAGACTTCATGTCCATCCTGTTGTTGGTAACCCTGGGAAGGGAATTGGGGTAGCCGAAGGACTGGTGAGCAGAGAAAGGGCACACTTACTTGGGTATGACAGGTGTGTGGGAAATGATGGATTGTGGGCTAGTCGCAACAGCGGGCACTTAGGACTGAACAATTTTGTTGAGAATCAGATCTTATTTTGTCACTAGAATCATTTTTCCCTGGAGGAGTTTGAGCCCCAACTCGAGGGTGACATTTTGCTAAAATATTATGAGCAACACCATCTATGGTTGGGTGGAACGTATAATTCAAGACCGCAGTTGGTGACTTTCATTAAAGATAAGTGTTCAAATGTACTTGTCTTGTTTACTCTGTGCTTGTTTATATATGTTTGATATGGGTTAATTCTTGTATGTTGATGCATATAAGTATGTGTTGTTATTTTGTTAAATGTTTCTTGCATATGTATATATGATGCTTGCTATCACACAATCTGTACTTTCCCAAATCCCAAGGCAAGTGAATGCAATATTGGCATAATAGGGGTTGACCTATCACTATCACCTTAATAGGAAACCCCTTTCTATTTAGGAGTATATCAAAGTTACCCCGGGGGAGACGTCCCTAGTGACCTAAAGGTTTGATAAGACTAAGGCAAGGATGCAAGCAAACCCCCCTCTCATTGGTCACTCAAGTCAAAAGGTTCTTAAGGTCTTTAAGGGATGAAGCAACAATAAAAATGGAGTGTACCTTCCCAGAACAAGATAATAAAGAAAATATGGCAGCTTTCAAGTACAAAATATGATGTTAGTGCTTTGTAAGACCATGAACCTTCAAAAAATAGGCTAGTTGATATAAATTTGCAACAATGTAACAGTTTATAACAGCAATAAGTATTATGTAATAACCGCAAAAAATATGCCTTGAAATTGCTTGAAAAAGACAAGAAAATGTAGCTTTAACTAGGCTGTATGATAATTAATTGTTGCACGCAAATTTGGAAATTTCTAGCTAGCATTTAATGTCACTTATGTAGAGAATTTGCTACAGTTAGATGGTTGTAGCAATCTTTTGTAACAACATCAAATTCTAGTGCTCAAAATTGCAAGGAAACACCATGTAAACTTAGCATTTATCTAGTAGATTGATGGGTAATTGTCACAAGAAATTTATGAGTGAGCTAGGTGCAAGTTATGTAGGTGAATGCATCAAATTAGCAAGAATTAGTATGGTTGTAGCACTGATTTGCAATAGCAGCAAGTTAGTTAATGAATTAGTCTAGTTTGGGGTTAGTAGAAGTTAGCAAAAGCTTCAAGGAAGAGTGTTTGAGTGTTTAATCAATCCTTCAATAAGAGAGAGAGGATAGAACTAGTGCATTCTAGGGATTATGGAGTCAAGTGGATAGTTTCTTCTAAGGTTGAAAATCAATTTTGATAGTGCACAAAAGTTGAAGAGGAATGCATAGGAGAAGTAGTAACTTAAGTCCCCCTATGCATTTTCCTCAAGAAAACAAGATACTAGGGTGTAGGCAATTCTAGGCCCGAGCACCTTGATCTCCTTAGGATTCGTATGGGATAAGAACTTAGGCAAAGATAACTAGGTCAAAACCTTAGAGTGATAGGAAACTAGGGCTCTAGGGTTTAACTAGTTACTAGATCAATTCAATGAAAAGATTGGCAAATAGAAAGTAAGAAAGTAGCAATTTAAGTTCCTTACTTCAAGCATTAAGCATATCAAGAAATTTCATAATCTTGTATGAGAAAATAAAACCATACATAAAAATGCATATTTTACCTACTTGCACCAAGAATAATCATGAAATACTATGCAAGATCACCATAAAAGCTTCCAAGATTGATCCAACTTGCAAAAAATCAGCCTCATACAAGAGTGTTCCTCACAATTTCAGCCAATAGCCCTTCTAGGGCGCAAATTTCAAACCTCTCCTCTTGTGTGAGGAGTTGTGATGTAAAAATGAGAGTACTTTATGTTCATTTATATAGAATTTTGACCTTTAATTAATTTTCTGGTCAAAATAAGGTCAACCTCGCCAAATTACATCAAAATCCAGTTTTTACATAAATAAAAATAATTAACCCCTGAAATCATCTCCAAGGGTGGCGTCATGCCCTTCTAGGGTGACGTTGAGCCCCTAAAGTGGAACGTTGGGCTCCAGAAGAAAAATGTTTGGCCTCCAATGTCCTTGGATGATGCCCACACATGCCAACTATCTCACAATTGCCCTCAATATGCAAACCATAGCTCTGGATGACGTCCAGGGCCATAATGGTGATGTCATGGGATCTCAAAGGTCAATGTCTAGGTGCAAGAGAAAGATCCCCTTGGGTCTAGGTCTACCAGAGTGTCTCCAAGGGAAACGACCTTCTTTCTTCCTGGTGCTAGTTTCTAATGTCTTCTTTCCCATGGCTAGGGTTACAACATCCATCTGTGGGATTTCAGCCCCATGGAGGTCCGAGCTAATCATTCCCCCATGTGTACCTGTCCACCGGGAAAATTCATGCAGCAACAACAAGTATGCCCTCCAGGGGTTCATAAGTCACAGGGATCATAACATGTAAATCACATCCAATAATTAAATTACCCAAACATGTGCATCAAACCCCCCTTTACCCGAACAAATGCTTAAAGGCGTTATGCAATTTAACAAGTCAAGTTTGGAGAAGGTCTCAGGGTGTCTTATTGGGATAATCCTCCTTAAGTTTGGGGTCTTTCCCAGGTGAGAACCAATCTAGGTCATGTAGGTGTGTGAGGTGGTACAGGGTAAGTGTTTGGGCATGGGGTGCAGTGATAACAGGAAAATGTGGATCTTACTTGTGTGTGCCTTTGTAGAGGGCGAGTTGCACCTTGTCATAAATGCCATTTTTTCCTATCCCATTCAATGGATTTTATTCTTAGCTTCATTGATTTTGATCATTTTTCTTTTATGCTTCAAAGGAAGAGCTGAGGGACATTGTCTTGGCTTGGTGACCAGAGGTGACAGCATTATCCACAAGAATTTCACAAAGATGAGAAGGTTGGCTTGTGATGAGACCCCCTTTCTCTTGGCTATGCTACCAAGAGCCACTACCCTAGTTTGGTGACCACATATATGGTAGTGTCATACTGCTACATTCCCATGGTCATAATAGGTTGGCTCATGATGAGACCTCCCATCCACCAACTAATACCTTGAGTGTTTATTTATCATATGGGTTCCCTTTTCTTACTGAGAAGCTTTTTACTGCTTTCTCAGGAATCCCTGGGTGAAGCATCTCAAAGGTTTCATTTTGGCTTTTAAATCTTGCCAGTTATTTTTACCCTTTGGGCCTTTAGCCCCTTCTTCCCACAAGGCAAGGTACAACCCTTCCTAGTGTAGAAAATCCTAACACCCGAACAAAGGTAGGGGGGGAATGAGAGGAATAAATATGGAAAGTGGTAAGTATGGAGGGAATGGACGATGACCTTTCATAGACCCACCAGTGGAAACCCATCCTAAAGGGAGATCAACTTACTAGGGCATCATGTCACCCTTCCAGGTATGAACAAGTTAAAGAGCATAATTTCCAAGAAAACGTTATGAAATGAAGGAGAATTCAATGCAGCATATTAAAGTGCTTCAATAATCAGAGTGACACATACCATGATACTCGGACTCATTACCTCATGGAGCAAGACTTATTGTTACTTCAGGACTAGGTTGGTGGGATGGATATTGTTGTTGATAATAAATGGGTTGCACTGAAGAAAAGAGGGGCCCTCCGAGGCCATGCTCAAGTCATTCGGCTCTCGGCACTCCATGTCTAGGAGTTGTGGGCCTCGAGACATGATCTCATTAGTTATCCCTGGGATAGGGGATAACAATTCTTATAGCATGTATTGTAGTTATGCATGAGTATGCCAGTGGATGATAGCCTTACCTGCTAAGATAATATGGTAAAATTGGTTATGAGTATTGCAAGAAGAGGATTGACTAACCAGGTGCGCAGGATTGGAGCCTATGAGTATCAAGAGGCTTGGATTTTTGTGTGCGGATAGAGAATTATATTCTGTGCACAATGAAACCTGAGTTGGCGCATGATGCCTAGATGGTTGTGTGTGTGGCTTTGTTGTGTGATATAAATGCTAGTGCACACAATTGGTGCGCGTAGTACTAAGTTATCATCGTTGCTTAAGTTTGTATTAAAAAGGAGAATGTCGCTTCCATTGTTATAGGTTATGTGGCATGACTCAAGTTTAGGATGAGTGTGTTACTTCAAATGATAATGTGCGCATTTGTGTTAGAGTGGAATATGCATAGTAAATCTTCTGTGTAACATTGCTCAAAAGTATACTAGGGTTGCTACAGTTTGGTTGACATAGAGATACATAAGTTGAGGTTGTGTGACGTGGCCCAGCCTGGGGTGGTTGGGGACATTACAGATCGATATCAGAGCATGTGTAAGGTGGTAATGGGAATCAGTGGAAAACTCGATACATTACAAATTGGTATGAGAGCCATTGGTTCAACACTGGACTTGTATGGGCCAAAGACTACCATGAATAGATGTGTGCGCTAAGAATTGGTGTCGCACAGTGCAAAGTTTAGTTTGCATGGAAAACCATTTGTGCACAGTATAGAGTTACGATGCACACAAAGACGGTGATGTGCGGGTGTGCACACTAGAGTTTGGAATGTTAAAAATCATCCAAGAAATCAAAGCGAAGAATTATGATAAAATGGTGAAAAATTTTCATGTAGATGTTACATGAAATCATCTAACAAATCTTAATTGCATGCACATTTTGCAAAATTTTCAGCGAATAGAGTAGGATAGAGTCAGTGAAAAAGGTTAAAATCATGGAATGTGCACAGAGTATGTTGATATTATGGTATCTAGGGGAGGTATTAACCTCGATGTGTAACCCTGACAAGAATAGAATATTCCGAAAAGCAAGAAGAAACCCTAAATCTTTGGACATAACCCTAGAAGACAAGTCGACTAAAGGAAATATTTAATATTGAGTTTTTAGCCTCTAGAATGAGAAGTCGGACCAGACAGCTAAGGAGGAGCAGTATATATATAGGACGCTAGATCTCATTTGACATACACATCTCGCAACTGTAGAAATGTAAGAGTGTGCACTGCAGAAATTGAGTAAGTGTGCAAGTCTGAAGAGTATTTACAGCTACTGCAACTTGTATTCTCGGTTTAGTCTTGGAATTTCTATTGGTTATGGTTTGGACTTTCTGCCTTATGTGCTAGCTCTGGAGAGAGGTACACTACATTGATTGGATATTAGGCCTATGGTTGGGAGACAATATCGCTATATTGTTTATGGTTAAAAGAGCACACCTATTATTTCTAACAGGTTATGGGCCCACACTATCTTCTAACAGTCTAACCGCTGGACGATAGATTGGCAGGATTTGCTCAGTTACAGTTGCAGTTGCAGTTGCAGTCAAATTTTTTGCTGCAGCAATGAAACCCTAACCCTCTTGTTGAGGCACCTTAATTGAAGAGATTGACCTAATTTCTGGATATCCTAATGTGCCCTAACCCAACGCACCTCCTGGTACTCTCAACAAGCTAAGACGCCAAGTTTGATTTTTTGGTCAAAGTGAAAGGCTAACCAAGTCAAAGCAGTCATGACTTACTTTGTGAAGTTAGAAAACAAGTTAGAATAAAGTGTTGGATATCGTCAAAGGAAAGATCATGTAACCACGGTTTGAAGAAGCAAAAGGGAAGGAACCTCAGAACGTTGTAGTTATGGAGAAGTTCAAGGACAATGACATCAATTCCATGAGTATCATAGTGGACTCTGTAAAAGACCACTTGATATCCTGCATCTCTCCTCTTGACTCATCTAAGAAGATGTACGATGCCCTAACTAATATCTTCTCAGTCGGAAACATTGGAGAAGTAATGAGTCTGAAGAATGAGCTTCGTGACATAAAAATGAATGATGATCAAAGAATAACATCATACTTTGTAAGAATTTTTCATTTAAAAGATCAACTACAAGCTATTGAAGAAATCATTTCAGAGAAGGAACTGGAAAATATAGTACTCAATGGTCTTCCCAAGACATGGGATGCATTTGTCGCAAGCATGAACACAAGGAAGGAGTATCCCACATTTGAAGAAATTTGGACTTGTTGTGCACAAGAATAATCAAGGATTAATGCAAAAGAGAAATCCCAAAAGAAATACGATGATCAAGCTTTCACAACAAAGTTCAAGAATTTCAGGAATAAGAAAAAGTTTGGCTCAAGGAAGAAACCAAATCAAGAAAAGGATATGTCAAAAATACAATGCTTCAACTGTCGAAAATATGGTCACTACAGGAACCATTTTCCTGAGTTAAAGAAAAGGAAGGAAAAAAATGAAGCAACAGTTGTCGAAGAAAGGGAACCCTCAAAGAAAGTCAAGCAGGATAAAACATACTTCTTCTTCTAAGTCAAGGTAACAATATTCTTCAAAACCCTTGTATATATCATGTTTACATAGTTCCTATACATATCATGTATATCTATTTCTTAGAAGAAAATATGTTCAAGGGAAACAATGCCTATGGAAGAATAAAAGGATAAGGATTGCTATTACAATGACTACAAGTCAAGCAATACACATGAAAAGATGAAGAATGTTGACAATATTTGGTAACAATTCTTGTAGAAGCTATTATATAAGTAACAACTGCCAGATAAGACAAAATCAGAATCAAACCTGAAGAGACCCAGAAGAAGTCAAAACAAAGGAAATTAGAATGCAAACGAAAGCATGAACTATATTAGATGGAGGGAGATGATTATAAAATTCCAAAAGAAGAGCATGCATTCATGCATGAAGCAAGGATTAGGAGGGAGCTAATCCTCAATAATATGATCCATTTAGGATTATGAATTATCTATCCATGTTCCCATTGATAGTAGCAGCCATGAAAAGCAACACATGTTCAGTTTGACTTTAGAAGAAGTCTTCTTCGAAAAGAAGCCTTAAAGTATCATTGGTTTTCCATCTACATCCATGATCCTATGATGAATGGAATAAGTTGGAATCTTCAGGGTATGGAATCTATAGAAGACTCCATGGACCCAAGATCTAAAGAGAAACATGAGGAAGAACATGAAGAATCCGAGAAATAAAGAAAAACCAGAACAAACAGTCATTATACCGAGAATCACAAGACTACCAGCTTCGTTTGAACCCACTAGAACCAATCAAGTAGAAGAAATGGAAGTTATGATGAAGAACAGTATATGTAAGAAATTGTGAAAAAGGGTTATGAATGGAAGCATTGCGAGATTCACAACTAGAGGTTCTTCCAGAAGGAGGAGAAGACTATGATAACAGCGTGTTTCCGTAAACTAGATATACCTCTATCTGAGCTATTATATCTCTTGCAGTATCCATGGATTGAAGTTTACATCAGTTGGTTGTAAAATATTGTTCTCCCAATAGAGCATTTGAGGAAGAAGCTTATGTAAATATATCTCAAGGTCTTGAGGTATACCAGAACGAGTCCCATGTATGCAGATATAAGAAGACCTTGTATGGATTCAAACAACTTGATGCAGAGTATCTCATATATAGCAGAAGCATGGTAAAAAATTTCTATCAAAGAGATAGTGTATCAAAATAGTTACTCAAAAGTCTGGGATGATGGATTGTTAATCCATGGCAAACTCTCATGATGATAGAAGCAGTGTTACTTGGATATGTTTTAGTTTGAGCCTTGCCACGATGTCATGAGCTAGCGGGAAACAGAAGTGTTGAATTCGACCATGATATATATTGTAATGATCAGAGCTACATGAAGCCTTCAAAGAAAACTAGTGTTCCATAACATACCAAAGTACATTAATATCAAGCATTACATTGTCCGTGATGAAGTCCAAAAAAGAGAAGTGGTTCTCCAATATATCTCCACAGATGAGAAGATAACAGATATTTTGGTAAAACCTCTGTCCAAGATAAAAAGTTTGCAAGTTGGGGCTCATGGAGATGACTTCCTTATTGAAAAAGGAAGAGATTACTCCTAGGTTTGGAGGGAGCATTGATGTGTTAGTGATTTATGGATAGTCGTTTTTCAGTTTGAAAAATGGTCCAGGATGAGTAGTTCATTTCCAGTTTGGAAAGTGGTTTGATATTTCTGACGGACAAGCATTTTCCAGTTCAGAAAATGGTCCAGATCGAACAATCATTTTTGTAGTGAATATGGTTCGATAGATTGTTGATGTACCATAGACAGTGATTCCCCTTGTGGCCAATGTGGGGGAATGGTATAGGGCATTCATTCTTCTTGACAGTCACTCTGAGTAGTGGTCAAGTAGAATGGTCTGCCTCGTCGGGAAATCATTCTTTCGAAGTTCACAGTTGTGAGAAGTTTCGAAGAATGATCTGTTTTGGAGGTTGGTGCAAGACAATCATTCCCTAGGGAAGACTCATTCTATCCAGGTTTCACTATGATTAGTGTCGGAGGAATGGCCCAGTTAGGTGAATGGTCTAAGTTCAACAATCAGGGACAGGAATTTCCTAGGGCAGACTCATTCTCTCCAGGTTTCACTATGATTAGTGTCGAAGAAATGGCCCAGTTAGGTGAATGGTCTAGGCTTAGAAATCAGAGACAGATATTCTTCTATGATTGAGAAGAATAGTCCAGATAGCCCATGTCTAATGTTTCACTTTCTGGGGGAAGATGTTCTTCCAGATCTCACAGATGTGAGTGGAAGAATGGCCCAAATGACTCAGTTTATATCATGATATTGTTTCTATGCAGGTTGATATCAGATGATATGATTGATATGGAGACTGTATGTCTCTAGACAGTAGATGCATGTTATTGTGGTGGATGTGTTCCATTGGTTGTGAATATATTTCATTGGTTAAGTAGTCATCTGCTACATGGTGTGGTTGTGTACCACTGGATAGTAATTGTGTACTACTATGTATAGACACAGTTGTGTTCTATTGAATGACATTGTTTTTATTTCCGTGTAGACTATCAGTAGTGTTGAAAATGATTATCAGTTAATGGATAGTCAGTGTGTTAGTGGACAGACATTCTCCAGGCGAAAAATGGTCCAGGACATTTATTCTTCTAGAATGTATGTCTGGATTAGAATAATAGTCCTTGTATCCCATGGTGTGGCTTCCAACATCTGTTGGAATAGTTATTCTTCTAGGACATATGTCTAGATTAGAATAATGGTTCTTGTATCACTCTATGGAGTGAGTGACCTATTTTGTATCATGCTTGATTACTCAGATGGAGTATGGCTTTGAGAGATGATGCATTTGATGTTATCAGATGATACTGATAGTGATAATGGTGCTCGTGATTTAATCATGAGATAGCATGTGTGACTATGATGATGCTACAGATTTAATAGTATGTTTGTGCTCAAGACCATTTATTTCAATACCTCCCTAGCTAGGAGGGAGTGTTGATATTATGGTAGTTGTGGGAGGTATTAACCTCCACGTGTAACCCTAACAAGAATAGAATATTTCAGGAAGCAAAAAGAAACCCTAAATCTTTGGACATAACCCTAGAAGACAAGTCAACTAAAGGAAATATTTAATATTGAGTTCTTAGCCTCTAGAATGAGAAGACGACCCAAACAACTAAGGAGGAGCAATATAAATACAAGACCTCAGATCTCATTTGACATACACAACTCGCAACTGCAGAAATGTAAGAGTGCGCACTGCAAAAATTGAGTAAGTGCGCAAGTCTGAAGAGTAGTTGCAACTGCAACTACTGCAATTTGTATTCTCGGTTTAGGCTTGGACTTTCTATTGTTTATGGTTTGGAATTTCTGCCTTATGTGCTATCTTTGGAGAGAGGTATGCTACATTGATTGGCTATTAGGCCTAGGGTTTTCTTCTGGAGTTATTCTCTGTCAAGGTTAAGGTGCTAGGGGGTGGCTTCGGCCTATGGTTGGGTGACAATATTGCTATATTGTCTACGGTTAAATGAGAACACCTATTATTTCTAAAAGAGGACTTATAGTCTTGATGATGAATTTGGAAATTTGTATGTCGGTTTGGGTGTTGATGGTACAGAATCCAAGAGGGAGCGCATGAACTTGTTAGAAACTGTAAAAGTACTGCAAAATGATGTCTAGAGCTACAAGGTTGATAATGAAAGGCTTATGAGAGCTAAGGTGCAGCAAGATGACTTCAATGTCAAATTGCTGCAGAGCCTAGACATAATAGAAAATAAGATGGACAATGAGACAAAAAAGAGTATATTAAGAAGCCACGGGTCTCATGATGAGAAAGGAAGAGAAGAAAGAAGTGTTGGTAAGCATTCTTTCAGGAAATCGTGCAATAGCTTGAGTCTGTCTCTTGTCAGAAAACATAAGAGAAGGACTAGGATGGACGAGCTTCAAGGAGAAATGAATAAGATCAAGCCTCCTACCTTTGATGGTGAGAACAAAAAGTATGAAGATGCGGAGACCTGGTTGTTGGGTTTGAGAGAGTATTTCTAGTTGTATAATTATTTTGCGTAGGCAGAAGGGAAAATTTCTATCTATCAGTTAAAAGGAAAGACATCAATGCGGTGGGATCAGTACATGAAAGTACAACACATTGATGAGAAGAAAGTGACTTGGAGAGAGTTTAAGAGGTATTTCCAAAAGAAATACTTAACCATGAACTATTATGATAGGAAAATGAAGGAGTTATTTGAACTCAATCTTGGGAGCATGACAATTGACGAGTATGAAAGAATATTTTTAGAACTGTTGAATTATGTACCTTTTATCAAGGATGAACAAGTGAAGATTTAGAAGTACTTGAGTGGTTTGCCCTCATTTATCAGTGAAAAGATACAGTATGATTACCCTAAGATGTTGGAAGAAACCATAAGGCACACTAAGTGTCTTTATGAGCAACAAAGGGGCAGATCGACTTTCCAAAAGGCTTTGAAAGACAAGATAAAAGTCAAGGCGGAACAGAGGAAGAAAGGGATTAAGCCAACGTTTTTCAAAAACACTGTGCAAGGACAAAAGACTCTCTAGGAGCCCAAAATGTTGGAAACAATGGGAAAAAAGTCATGGAAACAACCTATGCAGTGTTGGGGTTGTGGCGGAAATCATATGTGCAGAGATTTCCCTCAAAGAGGTGATAAAGCGAAGACTACGCACATTGTACAACAAGTTGAGATAGTGGAGGACACGGGCAGAAATGTGTCAAGGATTTACCAGTGACAGATTCATTATTTGGGTCATATTATTTCAAAGGAAGGAATAGTTGTGGACCCTATGAAGATAAAATCCATTAAGGAATGGTCAATGCCAAGAAATTTCACAGAAGTGAGATATTTTATGGGACTAGCAGGGTACTACAGAAGGTTTATTGAATGATTCTCACAAATTGTGCATCCTATTATCCCCTATCCCAGGGATAACTAAGGAGATCATGTCTCGAGGCCCATAGTTCTTAGACATGGACTGTCGAGAGCCAGATGACTTGAGCATGGACTTAGAGGGCCCATATTTTCTTCAATGCATCCCACCTATCAGTAGCAGTAGTGTCCATCCCGCCAGCCTAGTCCTGAAGTAGTAGTAAGTCTTGCTCCATGAGGTAATGAGTCTGGGTATCATGGCAGGTGTCACTCTGAATTTTGAAGCACTTGAATATGTTGCATTGAATTCTCCTTCATTTCATAACGTTTTCTTAGAGATTATGCTCTTTAAATTGTTCATACTTGGGAGGGTGACATGGTGTCCTAGTAAGCTAATTCCCCTCTAGGATGATTTTCCACTAGGTGGGTTTGTGAAAGGTCATCGTCCATTCCCTCCATACTTACCACTTTCCATTAATATTCCTCTCATCTTCCCTGACCTTGTTTCGGGCATTGGGATTTCAACGCTAGGAAGGGTTGTACCTTGCTTTGTGGGAAGAAGGGGCTAAAGGCCCAGGGGGTAAAAGTAGCTGGAAAGAGTTAAAAACCAAAATGAAACCTTTGAGATTCTTCGCCCAGGGATTCCCGAGAAATAAATAAAAGGTTTCTCGGTAAGAAAAGGGGACCCATAAAATAAATCAAAACTCAAGGTACTAGTTGGTGGATAGGAGGTTTCATCATGAGTCAACCTATTAGGTCCATGGGCATGTAGCGGTATGACACTACCATCTATCTGGTCACCAAATCAGGGTAGTGGCCCTTGGTGGCATAGCCAAGAGAAAAGGAATATCATCATGAGCCAGCCTTCTCATTTCCGTAAAATGTTTGTGGGTAACATTGTCACCTGTGGTCACCACACCAAGACAATGTCCCCCATCTTTTCCCTTGAAAAGAAAAAAAATACCAAAATCAATAAGACTAAGAATAAAAGGCATTAAATGGGATAGGAAATAATGGCATCCAGGATAAGGTGCATCTCGCCCTCTGCAAAGGAACCCACAGGCAATACCTACATGACCTTAGATTGGTTATCACCTGGGAAACACCCCAAACTTAAGGAGGATTAGCCCAATAGGACATCTCGAGACCTTCTCCAAACCTGACTTGTTAAATTGCATAGCGTCTTTGAGAATTTGTCTGGTTAAAGAGGGGTTTGATGCACATGTTTGGGTAATTTTATTATTAGATGTGATTGACATTGTTATTATCCTTGTGACTTATGAGCCCCTAGAGGGCGTACTTGTTGTTGATGTAGGACTTTTCCCGATGGACAGGTACATATGGGGGAATGATTAGGTCAGACCTCCATGGGGCTAAAATCCCAACAGATGGATGGTGTTACCCCACCAGGGGGAAAGAGAAACCATAGGTTGGCACTAGGAAGAAAGAAGGATGTTGCACCAGAGACACTCTGACATAACTAGACCCAGGGGGTTTTTTCCTTTCCCCCAGGATGTTGACCCTTGAGAGCACATGACATCATCATTTTGACCTTAACTTCACCCAAAGTTAGGGTTTGCACTTATGATGGGCAGTTGTCTGCTAATTGGCATGTGTGGCAGCATTCAAGGCCTTTGAATGCCAAACATTCTTCATTTGAGGCCTAGTGTTCCACCTCAGTGGCATAACATCACCCTAGAAGGGAATGACATCACCCTTGAAGATGAAATTCAAGTTTAATTGTTGTCATTTATATAAAAACTGTATTTTAGATGTAATTTGGCCATGTCAGCCTTTTTATGATCTAATTGTAATTAAAGGTCATTGATATTGTATAAATAAGAGGAAAAACTCTCATTTTTATTCATCATCTCTCATCACACAAGTGGTGATGTCTGAAATTTGCACACTCTTTAGGGCTATTGGCTGAAATTTAGGCGCACTTCATGGAGGAGGCTAATATTTGGTGTTTCTTGGCTATTTTCATGGTGGAAGATCTTCAACTAGGGTTTGAGCTTAATTATTTTTTGTGAAGTAAGTAGAAAATATACATTTTTTTATTGTGAATGAATGCTTATGGTGAAGTTACTTGTTTCATATTAAAGATTATGAAATTGCTTGCTTGAAACCCTAGGAGAAAGACATAAGATATTATATTTTTCTCTATAATTTTCCACTTGTTTAAATTTCTCAATGAGTACCTTATCTAGAAGTAGATATTATAGCCCTACCATTGTAGCACTCTAATAGCCCTACTTCATTTTGTTAAGAACCCAATACTTGCATACAAAAACAACACAAAGATTCAGAGAACAATATAGAAGAAACCACAGTTTATTATTACCAAACCATTGAGGTAGGGAAACACCATACAATGGATCATGTTATGGAAGGGATCCTCTCTTGTTCACTTGCCTCTTTGAGGGGGCATCCTCTTATTGAACTACCGCTCCAAATACAATACTTCTCTTCATGTCTCATTACATTGTTTGAACCCCTTTATATAGTGCTACCATCACCTAAGAACATTCTAGAGGAGGAATCTT
>SNQJ01S0143122.1:0-21561 GCA_010110895.2 Picea sitchensis
AACTTCTTATTCTGCCTATTACAATTGTCTTTTGACCAATCCGCAAAAGGGAATTTGTTCCTATTACAATAACCGACATGATCAATCCTCAATGGGGATTGATCCTATGAATAATATATCAATAATAATAAGAATACTCTTTGCAGTTACATTATTTCAACACTCTGATTGTCACACCAGATGATAGTTAGACGATGAAATAGGATACCAAGCTCGGTGAGGAAGTTTTGTAACCATAGAGTCTAAATGATAATGTTGACTTCTCCTCTGTAATCAACCTCTATTGATGATAAATAAATCACTGATTACTTTTTACTCGACCAATAAATGGGACTAGATCCTAAACTAAGAACGTACCTTGAAGTGGACTTGCGATCTGTGCTATCACTAGCTCAATCTGAATATGTATAGCCAATGATGTCCAATGTACAACTTGCATAATATTAAATCCCATGACTGGTAGTATCCTTCACATATCAGAGGATGCACTTGGAATCTTTCTAGTGTAGCTCATGCGACTCCTGCATGTACCTGAAAACTACTCCCACTGTATATGAGATATCTGGACGAGAGTGAGTGAGATATAGGAGGATCCCCACTAGCTGTTGATACTTGGTGAAATCCACCAATGGTGTATGCCCACCATCCTTGAGCTTAATCCCTGATAAGAAAGGTGTGGCTACCATTTTATAGTCGATCATGTTGAATAAGACCAAAAGATCTCTGACATACTTTGCTTGAGACAACTTGGTTCCTGAATCAACTTGGATCATTTCAAGACCAATGAAGAAGTGTAATGGACCCATGTCGGACATTGAAAATCTGTCATGTAATGCATTCTTGACTGCAACAATAACTGAGTCTAAAATACCTGTGAAATATATCATCTACATATAACACTAAAATCAATAGAGAGTCAGAAGTTCTCAACATATAAACATTGGGATCTGATTTACAATGAATAAAATTTTGAGAAAGTAAGTAAGAATCGATCTTAGCATACCATGCTCTAGGAGCCTACTTGAAGCCACCGAGTGACTTTTTGAGTCAGAAAACTAGAGAGGAGTTTTGTACGTACCCTTGTGGCTGCTCCATGTAGATATCTTCTTTGAGATCACCATGACGAAATGCATTTTTCATGTCCATTTGGTGAACCTCCCATCTCCTTGCTGCTGCAATGGAAAGGGCCAACCGTATGGAATCCATCTTTACTACTAGAGAAAATGTCTCATCATAATCAATCCCTTTGACTTTTTGAAATCCTTTCACCACCAATCTTGCTTTGTATTTGTTGACAAGTATGTTTGCTTCTTTCTTCATCTTGTATATCCATCTGCATCTAACAAGCTTGCAATTTGATGGAAGCGAAACCAAGTTCCAAGTCTGGTTCTCGATGAGGGAGTTGTACTCCTTGTTCGTAGTTGCTTCCCAGTTGGGATTCCCTTCAGCCTATGCATAGGTCTGAGGGTTTGAGGATAGAATTGTGTGTTGATGTTTGGACAACATTGGGAAGACATTCTCCTAGATTAATAATTAATAATATAATTATAAATAGTTATTGATTATCCAAGGGACACATCCTTTCATGGATGGACACCATGTGTTCTCTATATATGTAACACTCATCATTGTAACAATATTATATCATATAGAAAAATCTGTTGGATTACTGAGAGGGGGGAGTGAATCAGTAATAGATATTTTTAATCATTTTAACCACAATATGTAAGTGTTATTTATCTTTATGATCAATATACCATTATCATTCAACAAGTGCAGAGTAAATAAACCATGAACAATGAAAAATCATACACATACACAATACACTATTATTTTTACGTGGAAACCCAATGCGAGAGAAAACCACAGAATGATTTTTCTTATACATCTTTAATAATTACATTCATTAGAAGCACCAACTTCCTTTGCTCTCCAATTACAACTGGAAGGAGGCTCTGACCCCCTACATTTTCAAGATACAACCCAAGGGAAGCTCCAACTCCCCAATTCTCTGACTACAATCAGAAGGAGGATACAACCCCCTATGTTCTTCGACTACAACCGGAAGGTGGATACAACCACCTATCCTTTCCCTGTTCCGCTGCCTTGAAATATAAGTGTCAAATGATGAAACCACTGCCACACTATCGCTGTGAGATATACCACTATAAACTTGTACCAACCTGTACCAACAACTTGTAACCAACCTGTGCCATTGACCTGTAACCAAACTGTTCTTGTACTCAACATGTACCAACAAAACCCAATAGGTATGCAACTTGTAAATGATGCATCTCGCGTATGTACGTGCCCTGTTTACACCGCATCCTGGTATGTATGCAACCTATCTATACTGCAACCTGCGTACACCTTCAAAAAGCTAGGGTTTTCACCTTTTCGAAAACTTCAAACACTTTGCTATCTTTTTCACATCAACCTGCAACCTGTCACCATGTATTATCTGTAGCTGTTCCCTGTGCATACATCATCTTACATACCCCTTAACCAAGTGCACCTATATCTCTCTAGTCATGTGCCATATATGTGTGTATAATCACGAACAAGTGTAATAACCCTCACATGGACTAAACATCAAACCCTCACTGATATACAACCTAAAACTACACCAACAACTTCACAACCACTTCAAAACTACAAGCTCTCAACCGTGTACCAAAAAAACTGTCAACCATATGCCAAGAAATACAAGATGTGCCTCAACACTAACAAGATGTACCAATGATAAATATCAAATATACCAACATTGTATTTATGTAGATATGGATTATATAGATACAACCAATAACCTCTCTAGGGAAAAATCCTCAAACCCCAATAACAATATCTCATGTAGACAACACTATCCGACTACACATAGAAATACAACATACCTTTTGAACTTGTAGATAGATCTGCTGTACATGATCATTGTAGACCATCCTAGGAGCTTGCTTTCAGACTCTAGAGACCTGGAATCTTCATCTCCTTAAGTTTTCATGGATTTTCCCAACTTTACGCACCCTGCTATACTGCCAACCCGCGTACATACACACCTTTCTCCACTGCAACCTGCGTACACCTCAAAAAGTAAGTTTTTTTCTAGTATTTATGCAATTTCGAAACTTTCGCTATCAACCCTTCGTGCTACCTCAGACTTGCGTAAATTCATATGTATCAATGAGTACCTACAATAAACCTTACACAATAATAGATATTCAATGTGCTCAATAGGTGCTAATAGGGGAGCCTTGCTCTCTTATTTATACTTCCATGTAGCTTCCTCAAGGGGTTACCTTCTAACCAACTTAACCCAACTTCCTTCTTTTAGGGCTAGCCCACTTCTAACCACTTGTCCACTTATAAACACTTTATCCACAAATAGTATACTCTCCACTTCTAGTTGCAACTAATTTAACTTTAATTATTTTCTTATTGCAACAACTTAACCCATTATTAACTCCTAGTTTCCCCCACTTGACTAGTCAACTTCTTCTAGGAGCTTCTAGAATAATTTGACTTCTTTGACCTTCTAGATAACTCATGAGGGTTCTCCAACTTCACAAGGGAATAACTCTCTAACCGTGAGGAGTTATGTGACTTTCCACATATCACCGAAAATGGCATGCCATGTACTATCCATCTATAATAGTCTTACCTGCAAATATACTAATCTTCATACCATTATACATCAAACAAAATTAAGTCCCTTAACCATACATTGGGGCTACTGGAATTTTCCTTCAAGGGTTAACATCATTGACAACCAACCCAATTAATCAACAATCTCCCCCTTTGGTTTTGATGGCAACACTATGATGCAACACTGAAACATGCCTCCCCTTATGGCTATCACCCCCCTTGGAAACATGCCTCTGTGCTCTCTCTCTAATCATCTAAATCTCTATCCATGCATTTAATGGATCTCTCCCCCTTTGAAATCAATGGCAAATGAAACTTCTCGTCAGGGCTGCTCCCCTTAACTGAATTGTCCTTGGGGCTGCTCCCCTTGGCTGAACTCTCCCCAAACTTAACTATCCTCTTAATCCTGCTTCCTCGTGTAAATCTAAGACATATAAGATAATCATTCATTTTGGAGTAGAAATTACTCCACGTCTCTGTTGAAGATACTAAAAAAATTCCCTTGGAAGTGGTTTTGTAAAGATATTTGCAACTTGTTCTTTTGTTCCCACATATTCAACTCCAATGTTCCTCTTTGCAACCTGTTCCAGTAGATAGTGATACTTGATTGGAATGTGCTTCATCTTTGAGTGCATTATTGGATTCTTTGAGATATTGATGGCACTTGTATTATTACAATAGGGCTCATCATACTCAACCTGTATATCTGTGAGAGTTTGTTTCATCCATAGAACCCGTGTACAACATGCTGTTGCTGCAATATACTCCACTTCGACTGTAGACAATGATACTGATGACTACTTCTTGCTTAGCCAAGATACCAAACACTCACCCAAGTAGAACGCTTCTCCACTTGTACTTTTTTGGTCATCAATACAACCTGCCCAATCTGCATCTGTGTAGGCAATAAGTGATAGATACTTTCCTTTTGGATACCATAATCCAAACTCTTATGTACCCTTAAGATACCTGAATATCATTTTTACTGCTAGAACATGTGATTCATTTGGTGCTGCTTGAAATTGTGCCACCTGTCTAACTACCTACATTACATCTAGTCTAGATGCCGTCACATAGAGTAAGCAACCAATCATTGACCTGTACTTCCTTTGATATGTAGAATTTGAATCTTCATATTTACTTAACTTGCAAACTGGTTTGCATAGGAGTATTGACTGGTTTGCAATCTTCCATTTTGAATCTCTTTAACATTTCTATGATATACTTGGTTTGAGAAATAAAAATCCCTTGGTTTCTTTGACATATATGAAGACCCAGAAAGAAGGATATTTCTCCAAGTAATGACATTTCAAATTCATTCTGCATATCTTTTTCAAATTTCTGGCTCAACATGTCATCATCATTTCCAAAAATAATATCATCAACATAAACTTCAATTAATAAAATATTATCTTGAGTTACCTTGATGTACATGTTGTTGTCTGCGTTTCCTTTTCTGAACCCTTCCTGCTGTAGATATCTGTCCAGTTTAGAATACCATGCTCTAGGGGCCTGTTTTAGATCATACAAGACATTCTTCAACCTGCAAACATAATCTTCATTCTCTGACAACTGAAATCCTTTCGGTTGCTCAATGTAGACTTCTTTTTCTAGTTCCCCATTCAGAAAGGATGATTTCACGCCCATCTAATACACTTTAATATTATTGGAGCATGCATAAGATAGGATAAATCTGATTGCTTCCATTCTGGCGACTGGGGCAAACGTCTCTTCAAAATCGATACCTTCAACTTGTGCGTATCCTTTACATACCGATCTACCTTTTTTCTTGGTAACCTGTCCATCTTCATTCAATTTATTTATGAAGACCCCCTTTGTGCCAATCACATTCTTGTACCTTGGTCTTGGAACCAATTCCCAAGTGTCATTCTTCTGTATCTGATCCAACTCTTCATCCATGGCCTTTATCCATAATTCATCCTTGCTGGCTTCTTTAAAACTGGTTGGTTCAATCGAAGATAAGAGTGCTAGGTGCAGTGGTTCCGGTGAACGAATTCTTCTTCTAGTCTCAACTCCTACATCTTTGTTCCCAATGATCTGATCTGAGGGATAATTCTTTTGTATTCGTTTGTTAGGTGTCTTTGGAAGTACTTGCTGTTCTACTTCTAACCGATCTTCTTCATCTTCCCCTTCTTCTACTTATTCATCCTTTGCTTCTTCTTCATGAACCTGTTCCACTGACTCCTTTTCTTCTTCCTTTATTTTCCATCCACCTGTCTCATCAACTGTCACATTGATACTTTCCACAACTTTCTTGAGCCTTAAATTGAAACATTTGTATGCTTTCCTTGTACTTGAGTACCTAACAAGTATGCCTTTGTCCACACAAGAATCAAATTTTCTCATTATGCCATATTCTCTTTTGATGTAGCATTTTCTTCCAAAATCTCTGAAGTGCTTCACATTTGTTGGTCTTCCTTTCCATAGCTCATACGGAGTCTTATCACCATTGTTTTTGAGCATTAATTTGTTTTGAATATGAACTTTTGTATGCATTGCATGTGCCCAAAAGACAATGGTCAACTTGGAATCCATTAACATAGTTCGAGCCATTTCTTGTGCTGCTCTGTTATTTCTTTCGACAACTTCATTATGTTGAGGTGTCCTAGCAGTGAAGAATTGACTTTTTATTCCTTGCTTGTTGCAGAAATCCATAAATTCCTTTGAAGTAAACTCTCCTCCATTATCAGATCTCAAACATTTGATTTTTGAGTGCATTTCATTTTCAACCATTTCCTTGTATATCTTGAAGTTTTCGAATGCTTCTAACTTCTTCCTGAGAAAACAAACTACAATCATCCTTGTATAATCATCAACCAATAACATAAAATATTGCTCACCTTTTAAACCCTTTGTTCTAGTTGGTCCAGCTAGATCAGTATGCACAATTTCCAACGGTCTTGTTGTGGAGTATTCCTTTGATTTGAATTTGGTCTTTGTTTGCTTTCCCTATTAACAATGCTTCCATAAGGTGTTGGTTGGCTTCGTGAACCTGGGGAATTTATCTGATTGCTTCCTTTTTGATGACTTTGACTAGGTTGTCAAAATTTATGTGACCCATCCGTCTATGCCATAGCCAAACTTCATCTTCCTTTCCTAGACAACACTTTTCATTTCCATTTTCACTTAATACATATATGTTGCTTGAAGTTCTTACAACTGTTGCAACCAATCTGCCTGAACCTGCTTTTCTTATCTCTCCCTTATGAGAATCAAACACAAGTTTGTGACCTTGGTCACACATTTGAATTACACTTAGAAGATTATGTTTCATATCTTCCACTAGTAGAACATTTCTGCCTTGGTATCCTTGTTTCCAATTTTGACTATGCCTCTTCCAATGATTCTAGCTGAGTTGTTGTTTCCAAAAGAAACTAATCCATATCTTTCCTTTCTCAATGTTACAAACCTGTCCTCATCACCTATCATCTGCTTTGAGCAACCATTGTCAACATACCAACCATGTTTCTTGTGTTTAGCTTGTAGAGTGAGTGTGCATTCTTGATTGTTATACTGATTCTTCTTTCTTATCCATATTCTCTGCTGAGGTTCCTGTCTGTGACTGTTGTTATTATGTTGTGATTATGAAAGAGGGACTGCCATTCTACAATCTTTGGCCATGTGTCCAAATTTGTTGCACTTGTAGCATTCCAGTTCAATGTTCAAGGATTCAAACATGTTGTAGCTTTTTCTTTGCGTTTCACTAAGCCTTCTTGGATAACCATTTTGTGCATGGCTTTCAAAGTTGCTTTTGTTTCTGCTATTTTTTCTGCAATTTACAAATTTATGTCTAAAATTATTATATAAACCAAAGAAGATAGTTTGATACATGGGAGTTGAATATATTCTAAAAGGAGTCACTCTTATGAATCCTTTTTCTTCTTGAGGCCTGCTTGTTTCTGACTGTCACTGTTTTTGAAATTTGAATCTTTTGGGTGGAAGAGTGTCCTTGTGATCTTCCTTGTAAAACTTCTTGTCTCCTCTGTCTGTCTCTGCATAGCTTCTTGGACATTTTTCTTGATCTATTTTTTTGGAGCTTGATCCATTTTCTGTCTGATTGTATCCAAGTCTAGACTTGTCAGGATTTGGCCTTTGACTCTTGATAATATCGTCCAAAACTTTTGAGTTGTTTTGCATGTTTTTCTTTTGAAGATATTTTCTCAATGTGACAATCTTTGCTTCCAAATTTCCAATGATCCTATCTCTTTCTTCTAACCATTCTTTGAGTTCTTATTCAATTCTTTTGTCTTCTTCAACTTGAATTTTTAATTTAGTGATCATTTGTTCTTGTTCTTCAGAGTTGGAACTTTGAGATTCCTCTTTTATTTTTAGTTATGCCTGTAGTGACTTGTTTTTCTTCTTTTCCCTTTTTATAACTTCTATGGCACTCATCAATTCTTCTTTGTTGTCAACTTTTGCCTCTTCATATTCTTCTTCGGTGCCTTATTCATTGGAGTCTTTTACTGCCATGAATAGAACCATTTTCGTCTCACTTCCACTGTCTTCATCTTCGCCTGATGAGGTGCTATCTTCTTTTATGCTTGAAGAATTTCTTTTTTGTTTTCTTGCCTTTGTACATTTGTTTTCTATTTGAATCATCTTCTTCATCTCTTTTCTTTTTCTTATGGGGACATTTGTTAGCAAAATGACCAATACCATCACAATTAAAACAAATCAATGGAATCTTACCTCTATATTTGTCGTCGGTTCCCTTTTTCAGTGTTCTGATAAAGTTAGCTACTTCTTCATTGTCTTCTGATATGTCACTGTTGCTACTACCTTCTTTTGCATTTTGCTTGCCCTTTTGCTTTGAATTCTTAGATGCTTTGAATGCTGCTTCTTTTGTAATTGGATTCTCCTATTCATTTCTCATTTCATATGCTGTGAAAATTCCATGTATTTCATCCATGCTTATTGAATCCATATCTATTCTTTCTTCTAGTGCCGAGATATTAGGATCAAATCTCATTGGAAGAGATCTTAATACCTTTTGAACAATTATAGATTCATCAACTTCTTCTCCCAATCCTCTGATTGCATTCACTGTTTCATCAATTCATAGGAATTAAGATGCAATATTATCATCTTCCTTCATGTTTAGCTTTTCAAATTGACCTCTGTAAGTTTGAAGCTTTGTTGCCTTGAATTTTGCATCTCCTTCATAAACATTCTAAAGTTTGTCCCAAATCTCCTTTGTGGAGCTGCAATGCATAACTTTGACATATATTGAATCACTCAGACCATTCATGAGTGCATTTTTTAATTTTGAATTATTTAGACTGAGTTTCCTTCCATTGTCATTTGTTGGAGGAACGACTGGTTATTTATATCCATCTACAATTGATTTCCAAACCTCAAATCCCTGTGCTTGTACATATGTTTTCATCCTTCTGCTCCACAATGCATAGTTTTTTCCATCAAACTGTGATATTCCATTTTTATACATATTGTTGCTCTCCATGGTCTACCTTTCAATGGTCAAACGAATTTATGAAGGAACTTGCTCTGATACCAATTGTTGGATTACTAAGAAGGGGGAGGGGGAAGCGGGTGAATCGGTAATATAGATTTTTAATCATTTTAACCATAGTTTGTAAGTGTTATTTATCTCTATGATCAATATACCATTATCATTAAACAAGTGCAGAGTAAATACAACATGAACAATTAACAATCATACACATATACAATACACCAACATTTTTATGTGGGAACCCAATGCGAGAGAAAACCATAGATTGTTTTTCCTTATATGTCTTTAAGAATTACATTCATTGGAAGCACCAGCTTCCTTTGTTCTCCAACTGCAACTGGAAGGAGGCTCCGACCCCCTATATTTTCAGGCTACAACCTGAGAGAAGCTCCAAATCCCCAATTCTCTAGCTACAACCAGAAGGAGGCTACAACCCCCTATGTTCTTTGGCTACAACCGGAAGGTGGATACAACCACCTGTCCTTGCCCCGTCCCGCCGCCCTGAAATATAAGTGTCAAATAATGAAACCACTACCACACTATCGCTGTGAGATATACCACTTTAAAATTGTACCAACCTGTACCAACAACCTGTAACCAACCTGTGCCACTGACATGTAACCAACCTGTACCTGTATTCATATAATACCAACAAAACCCAATAGGTATGTGACCTGTAAATGCTGCAGCTCATGTATGTACACACCCTATATACACTGCAGCCTGCGTATGTATACGACCTATCTATATTGTAGCCCGTGTACACCTTCATAAAGCTAGGGTTTCCACCTTCTCTGAAACTTCAAACACTTTGCTACCTCTATCACATCAACATGAAACCTGTCACTATGTATTATCTGTAACTGTGTCCTGTGCATACATCATCTTATATATCCCTTAACCAAGTGCATCTATATCTCTCTAGTCATGTGCCATATATGTGTGTATAATCACGAACAAGTGTAATAACCCTCACATGGACTAGACATCAAACCATCACTAATATACAACCTCACACTATACCAACAACTTCACAACCACTTCAAAACTATAATCTCTCAACATGTACAAAAAAAACCCCTCAACCATATGCCAAGAAATACAAGATGTGCCTCAACACTAACAAGATGTACTAATGATAAATATCAAATATACTGACACTGTATTTCTGTAGATCTGGCTTATACAGTAAGTGCCATATAACCAATAACCTCTCTAGGGAAAATCCTCAAACCCCCATAACCATATCTCATGTATACAACACTATCCAACTACACATAGAAATAAGACATACCTTTTGAACCTGTAGATAGATGTGCTGTACCTGATCACTGTAGACTTTCCTAGGAGCTTGCTTTCAGACTCTAGAGACCTGACATCTTCATCTCCTCAAATTTTCATGGCTTTTCCCAACTGTACGTTCCATGTTATACTGTCATCCCGTGTACGTACACGGCCTTCTCCACTACAACCCTCGTACACCTAAAAATATGTTTTTTTTCAGTGTTTTTGCAATTTCGAAACTTTCGTCGTCAACCCTTCGTGCTACCTCAAACTTGCGTAACTTCAGATGTATCAATGAGTACCTGCAATAAAACTTACACAATAATAGATATTCAATGTGTTCAATAGGTGTTACTAGGAGAGCTTTGCTCTCTTATTTATACTTCGATGTAGCTTCCTCAAGGGGTTACCTTCTAACTAACTTAACCCAACTTCCTTCTTTTAGGGCTAACCCACTTCTAACCACTTGTCCACTTATAAAAAATTTATACAAAAATAGTAAACTCTCCATTTCTAGTTGCAACTAATTTAATTTTAATTATTTTCTTATTGCAACAACTTAACCCATGATTAACTCTTAGTTTCACCCACTTGACTAGTCAACTTATTCTAGGAGCTTCTAGAATAATTTGACTTATTTGACCTTCTAGATAACTCATGAGGATTCTCCAACTTCACAAGGCCATAACTCTCTAATCGTGAGGAGTTATGTGACATTCCACATATCACTGGAAATGGAATGACATGTACTATCCATCTAGAATAGTGTTACCTGCAAATATACTAATATTCATACCATTATATATCAAACATACTTAAGTCCATTAACCATACTGTTGGGGCTACCAAAATTTTCCTTCAAGGATTGACATCAATGACAACCAACCCAATTAATCAACAATCTCCCCCTTTGGCATTGATGACAACACTCTAATGCAACATTGAAGTCATATCGCTCATGCTCCTCCTGTGGCTATTGCTCCCCCTAGAAACATGCCCCCGTGGTCTCTTTCCAAGCATATAACTCTCTATCCATGCATATGATGAATCTCTCCCCCTTTGGTATCACTGGCAAATAAAACTTCTCTTCAGGGCTGCCCCTCCTAGCTGAACTGTCCTTGGGGTTGCTCCCCCTAATTGAACTGTCCTTGGGGCTGCTCCCCTTGACTAAACTCTCCCCAAACTGAACTCTCACATAACTCCTCACGATTAGAGAGTCATGGCCTTGTGAAGTTGGAGAACCCTAATGAGTTATCTAGAAGGTCAAAGAAGTCAAATTATTCTAGAAGTTCGTAGAAGAAGTTGACTTCTTTGACCTTCTAGATAACTCATGAGGGTTCTCCAACTTCACAAAGCCATAACTCTCTAACCGTGAGCAGTTATGTGATGTTCCACATATTGACAGAAATAGGATGACCTGTACTATCCATATAGAATAGTATTACCTGATATATACTAATATTAATACCATTATACATCAAACAAACTTAATTCCTTTAACCATACTGTTGGGGCTACCGAAAGTTTCCTTCGAGGGTTGACATCAATGACAACCAACCCATTTAATCAACAAAATCAACATAGTATCAGAGCGGGACTAGGCTTGAATCCCTCATGGGAAGGCCTAGGAAAAAGAGAGATAGCTGCATAGTATCGGATCTAAATCTTCTTTGAAGATCGTTGGGCATCTATTGGAAAGTATTAGGACAAATTTTACCACAGACGACATGACAACTCTAGATCATCTAGACGACGTACATGAAATTTCCCAACAATTTCCTGTGGCACACAATTGATGGGGACCATACGTGCGTGGTTTATTTGCATGCCGGCCATGGATTCTCTATTATATAACAAACAATCCCCAATTCATAACAATTCAGTCTTTAACCCTATTCCTGCATTGAAGATATAATTGGGGTTTCAAGTAGAGCTTTGGTATTTACAATAATGGAAGAATTTGAGGATTTCCTGCTCAATATGGCGGAGAAATTGGGAGAGCGCGATTTCATGGCGGAGATGTGTAATGGGCTCCGTCTTTTGGCAGATCCCCAGTTGGGTTTAATAACCTCGGAGAGCCCGAGGAGGAATTCAAGTCTGTTGGGGTTGGATTCCCTGACGGATTCAGAGCTGCGAGCAATGATGGGCGAAGGGGATTTAGACGACGATGAGGCTCTGAATGAACATGCATTCTGCGTTCTCATGACCAGACTGAGCTACTTATTTCATGGCTGAAGCAGAGAAATGGCTTAATAAGGCCCTGATCTGGTTTATCAACGTGGCTTCCAGGTTATAAAGATAAATGTATCAAATTTTCTCTAGGAATTATGGAGAGAAGAACCCACGATTTGTGAAGCCTAACCTTTGATTGGGTAATGGCAGGGATTTCCATTTGGACTTGTCGTAAAAATGCGAGCCCAATCCAAATCTTGAGATACCTGGACAGATAATGTGCAAATACGTTCTTTTTCACGTGATCAACTGGTCGAGTGGGCTCTGCACCCAGGAAAATGATGAGAGGTTTGAGTGGATTACGATTATTATCGGTGAAAATGGTGTATCCGCCTTTAATCTGGATCTGAATTATAGAATCAATGGGTTTGTTATCTTGAAGGAGGAATATTGAAAATACATTGAACAAAGGTATTTACATGAATGGAACACAGGTCGTCACTCTTGCTATTTTGATAAGCACTGATTTAATTGGGAGCTACTACTATTGTCTCCGTGTGAGATAGATAATTTGGCTGGGGAGTCCATGCAAGTGATTGTTGTGGAGAATTGAGGCCGATTCCTACAGGGTAAGCACTGGAGAAAAGTCTACATTGGAGAGGTGTCTCCATTAGAGGAGGATTCCTAGATCCATCATGCTTTGTAAAGAGCATGGATCGTGTATTGGTTTGAATATTGGTATATTCTATTCGTATGTTTATTTTAGTGCATTATATTCAGATTATGTGAGAGCAAATCTAGATGGATTCCAAGTGTGGATATGTGGTTTCACCCAGTACACAAATATGTTCGAATGCAGAGAGGCGTGCAGCTCCCTGTGCATGGTATTTGAGAATTAATGGATACCTGTTGATCTTGGGATTTACCAAAAGCGTTGCGGATCCTAACGTTTACTATAAGGTTGATGGTGATGAATCTTTGATTCTAGTACTACACATTGATGATCTATTCCTTACTGGGGCATAACACTTGATAGCTTGGTGCAGAGAGGAGCTATTAGACTTCAGTACATTTATACTGATGAGTAGACTACAGACTTTCTGACCAAGCCATTTTCCAGAGCAAAGTTTGTGTACTTCCGGGACAAGCTTGGTGTGGCAAAAAATGTCTCCCTCGTTGAGAGGGACTGTTGATGTTTGAGGCAACATCATGAGCCATTCTCCCCGGAGGGTCTTGTATGGACTACTAGGAGAGAATGTGGAATTCATCCTGATGTGCCTCAGATGGTTAGATGAAAGAACCAAGACATTGGTTTCACGAGGAAACCTCGATAGGTCTTGGGGGACATTTGTTCCATGAGGGAACCTCAATGTGTCCTAGAGATGTTTGAGGTAGGGATAAAGAGGGAGTACACTGTTTCTTACAACCCTCAACAGAATGGTTTCATAGAGATGAATAACATGTATATTTTTGAGGTAGTCAAGGCGATGATTCATAATCAACATTTACCTATGTTTCTGTGGGTAGAGGCATCCATGACTGCAGTGTATGTTCAAAACATAAGTCCTCATAAGACTTTGAGGAACATGAATCTCGAGGAAGACTTCACCGGAGTGAAGCCCGAGGTTGGACACTTCAGGATATTTGGGTGTCCAATATACATTCATGTACCCAAGGAGAAAAGGACCAAGCAAAACCCTTCAGGAAAAAAGGGTACATTTGTGGGGTACAATGAGTCTTCGAAGGCATACCGGATCTACATCCCTGGTCAGAGACAGTTTGAGGTAAACATAGATGTTACCTTTGAGGAGAAGGTAGCCTTCAAGAGATCTAGAGGATCTCATAGGGAGATTGATAGTGAGAGACTGGAAGAGATGGTGCCTTCTCCCCCTCACCCTCCAACAGTTCATAGGGAGACAATTGAGCCTATTGATCAAATTGATCCCGTTGATCCTATAGATCCAGTTGATGTTCCCAGAGATATTGCAGTAGGTTGGAAGAGACCTGCATGGGTTCGTCAGTCTCTGCAGGAGGCAAAAGGACATACAAATCCTCGTGGTACCTTCCGAGAAAGCAAGATACCTCAGATATATTCATGTTATGCCGCAACTATGAGCCACATCATTGATTCCGAGCCTTCCTGTTATGAGAAGGAATCTAGTCAGCAAGTATGGAGAGATTCCATGATGGAGGAGTATTAGTCCATCATGAAGAATTATGTGTGGGATATTGTTCTGAGACCCGAGGGGATGTCTGTAGTGACTTCCAAGTGGATATATAAGATCAAACACACAATCAACGAGAGAATCAAGAAGCTCAAAACGAGATTTGTTGCTAGAGGATTCTCTCAGGTGGAGGGAATAGATTATGAGGAGACATTTGTTCCTGTTGCTCGATACACTTCTATCTAGATGATTGTTTCCCTTGCAACATCCATGGGTTGGAGACTACATCAGATGGATGCGAAGACAACATTTATCAATGGAGAGATTGAGGAAGAAGTATAAATCAAGCGACCATATGGTTTCATGATACATGAGAAGGAGTCTCATGTGTGTAGGTTGAAGAAGGCCCTGTATGGACTCAAGCAGGCACCTCAAGCTTGGTATGCAAGGATTGATGGACACCTGATGAGTTTGGGCTTCAACAAAAGTGTTGTTGATCCCAACCTGTACAATAAGACCGTTAATGGCGAGTCCTTGATTTTGGTCCTCTACATTGATGATTTATTCCTCACCGGTACATAGAGCCTTATTGTTGAATGCAAGTATGCGTTGGCCTTTGAGTTTGAAATGAAGGACCTTGGTATGATACACTACTTGTTGGGACTAGAGGTGTGGCAAAGAACATATGATATCTTTTTGAGTCAGGGGAAGTAAACAATTGAGATATTGAAGAAGTTTGGGATGCTGAACTGTAAGCCCATGGCTACACGATGAATATGAAGAAACTAAGTGTGTCTTCTTCCGATTATGACGAGATTGATCCGACCCTATACAAATAACTAATTGGAACATTGATGTATCTGGTTAACACCAGACCAAATATTTGCTATGTAGTGAGTGCACTTAGCTAGTTTATGAGTCAACTAAGAAAAACACACTAGATTTCTGCGAAGCATGTGTTGAGATACCTACGAGGCATAGTTGGAAATGGTATGAGATATACTTCCAGTATTGACATGAGATTGTAAGGATATACTGACTCTGATTGGGCAGGGAGCACAGTGGACAGGAAGAGCACCTCCAGGTGTTGTTTCACTTTGGGATCTGCCATGGTTTCCTAGTGTAACAGGAAACAAACTTCTGTGGCTTTGAGCACTGCAGAAGCAGAGTACATTGCATTGAGTGTGGAAGTCCACAAAGAAGTGTGGCTTTGAAATCCCCTTGCATATTTATTTGGACATGTGATGGATTCCACCATTATTCATTGTGATAACTAGAGCTGTGTGAACCTCTCAAAGAATCTAGTGTTTCATGACAAATAGAAACACATTGAGATCAAGTACCATTACATCTGAGACATGATGTAGTGGAAGACAGTTCTGGTGCAGTACCTTCCTACAAATGAGCAGGTTGTTGATGTTCTTACCAAACCCCTTACTGGGTCGAAGTTCGAGTACTTCTGTTATAGACCTATTGTGGCATAGAAGTTGATGTTTTGATGTTCCTGAGACATTATTTGGGAGTGTTGATGTTTTCATCTTCCTGAGACATTCTCCAGGTCGTACTCCTCTGTGATTGAGTTGAGTTGATATTTGAGGACACTTATCCAGGAGGGATAAGTGGGTTTGGGATTATATCCCAACGTCCTTCGTGGAGAGCACATGAGGACAAGTCAAGGGAGTTTACCTTGACATCGCATACTATGGGGAGTTGCACCTAGTGTTCCTAGAGGGACTAGCCTCTGGAAGTCCACATGGAAGTGCCACATGTGACATAACTTTTGCTACAATTCCACGAGTAAGCATCGACCAGATCTTCTACTAGATTGGGCTGCAAACCAAGGGAGATAGGATACATTTATCACAAGGGTGTACTTGTGGTAAATGGGCCCATGCATAGTCCTTCTTTGATCATGAAAATGAGTGATATGGACTTGAGGTGCTTGAGGTGTTTTCCATGTGTTAGATAACATTGGGCTGACACTCACTTACAAGGGTGTACCTGTGGTGAATGGCCTTGGTGTAGTGTTTCTCCTTAGTCATGCTGATTTGACTTGGAATGATAAATACTCGAGATGCTAGATGCTATCACATATGGATATAGAGTGAGACTGATCTCAGAGAGAGTTAGTTGGCTCAGAGGGAGACCCGCATGGGGATTTTCCCCTTGATTCAGGTGGGAGAGAGACATCTCCAAGGACTGATAGACAAGTGTCACGAGTCTAGATAGAAGTTTGTATACGTCAGAGACAAGCTTGGAATGATGTAGAATGTTTCCCTGATTGAGAGGGAGTGTTGATGTTTAGACAACATCTATAAGACATTCTCCTAGATTAATAAATAACAATATAATTATAAATAGTTATTTATTATCCAAGAGACACATCCTTTCATGGATGGACACCATATTTTCTCTATAAATGGAACACTCATCATTGTAACAATATTATCTCATATAGAAAAAACAACACTATGTAGAAATGCATGGGAATTACTGGTTCTATAGTTGTGAGTGCATGCGGTGCTTCCTCAAATTGGGATCTTGTCCTCCTCGGATCCACTGGATCACCCACAAGATCACTTGATTCTTATAGTGTGGAATGTGCCCATTTGGGTCTTGGATATATATCTTCACAT
This sequence comes from Picea sitchensis, assembly GCA_010110895.2. Taxonomy (NCBI): domain Eukaryota; kingdom Viridiplantae; phylum Streptophyta; class Pinopsida; order Pinales; family Pinaceae; genus Picea; species Picea sitchensis. The sequence goes on from SNQJ01S0143122.1 coordinate 17,391, forward strand.
GCATGCTCATGATATTCCAAATTTGATTCGGAAATCAGATCTGAAATCTGATTTGAGTGGTAGGATGCATCATCTTGGATATCTGGTACAAGGGGAAGCATAAAAGTTTCTGCATGTTGTTCCTGGGATGCATGCATAAAGCTACACACTCCTTTCAATGATTAACTTGTTTATTGAAGGATCTATCAGTATGTATCCTTTCACACCTTCGTGATAACCCATAAAAATGCATTCCTTTCTTTGAGGATCGAAATCCTTCCTCTTTTTTGAAGGTACAGAGGCTCATGTGCGTGATAAAACAATGCGGAAGTGTTTCACTTTCGGTTTCTTGTTTCTCTAGGCTTCATAGGGTGTCATGTTTTTCATAGATTTTTGAGGAGATCGGTTTTGTATGTATGTGGCATAGTTGATTGTTTCAACCCAAATTTTGGAAGGAAGGGACTTTGCATGCACTATGAAACTTTCCATCTCTTTCAGAGATCGGTTCTTCCTCTTAGCTACCCCGTTCTATTGCAGAGTGTATGGAATTCTATGCTGTAACTGAATACCTACTTCATCACAAAGATGTTGTACATCCTTGTTTACATACTCCCCCCATTATCTGTGTGGAGGATCTTGATCATCTTCTCGGAATGCTTCTTTGCATGTGCTTTGAAATCATTGATATGCTCAAACACTTCAGATTTTTTCTTGAGAAAGTACACCCATGTGTATCGTGACCAATCATCAATAAAGTCAACACATATTGGGCCTTGCTTATGGAAGGATGATGAAAAGGCCCCATGAGGTCACTATGAATAGGATCCAAGGGAGAGGATGCCCTCCATGCCTTCCCTTTCTAAAATTTCTCTTATGGATGCTTGCCAAGAACATCTCCTTGACAAACTCCATCAGAAAATTGTATGTCTATCAAACCTTCCACCATCCATTGTTTGCTGAGTTGATGCATGTACCTGAAATTTAAGAGGCCAAATATTTCATGCCAAATATTACTATGATCATTGGCATGAGTTAGTATCAATGTAGAAAAAAAATTAGAGAATGTGTATAATCTTTATTTATGATCTACCTCACCTACAACAATCTGGAGTTATCTTCCATGTCAAATATTGTCACAAAATCCAATGTGAATTCCACCCTTTTCCTTGTGCCTATATGTGTGATTTGGTACATAGAGAGTATATTTATGGATAGTTGCAGAACATGAAATACATTCTCAAAACTTCCATTTCTGAGATCCACTCTCCTTTGTGCAAAGACTTCTATTGGAGAGTCATCTCCCATGAGAATGGGAGGACCTGTGCATGCTTTTAGAGATGAAAGGAAATGTTTTGTGGCTTCCATGTGGTGTGATGCTCCTGAATCAATGATCCATGCATATGATGAAGAATTAATTGTAATCAAAGCATGCACATTACCTCGATTTTCTTGTGCTTTATCTCCCGACTTCTTCTTGGCATCTTCAGAAATGTAGTCCCCAAGTTTTTTCTTCTGGAGTGTTTGCGCCATGAGATCAATGGTTTTATTAATGCAAGAGGATTCATGATGGTAACCATGATTGAAATAACAACACTTTGATTTCCCTTTCCTGCTTTAGAGCTAGAAGTTTCATTGGAAGGTTTGAAGTTGCCTCCCTTTCTTGGATCTAGATCCTTCGTTCCCTTTCCTTTATGTTTGGATTTCAATTTGGATTTGTTGCTCTCATGCACAACAAGTGCATGCGCTTTGGAGCTCTTGATTGTTCCCATATTGATGAGCTTTTCTTTTTCATGTGTCGAGGACTCAATGAATACATCCAATGTGGACATTGTCCAAGTTGTACACAATGAAATCCTTACTGTATGAAATGTGGAGACAAAGACGACATGTTTCAGAGCCAACTTTGATAGAATAACAAGAATCAACTGTTTTGTTTGCTTTGATTTATTGATCCCACATCCTTTTAGTTGAAGAAGTAAGGACTTGAACTTCGTGAAGAAGTCCTAATATTCTCAAAACTACTTGGATCTAATGAGTTTAACTCATTCTCAAGCATGTGGCTACGCATCTCATCATGTTTTCCAAAGAGACCTTCCATAGTGGTCCAAACCTCATTTGGAGTAGTGGAAGATTCAACATGAAACAATAATTCGAGAGAGATGGACATGAAAAGGAGATCAAAGGCTTCGTCAATGTGGTTGAAGTATTTGGTTTTCTCGATTGTTGATGTGGGTTCAATTTATGTTTCCATGGTTATTCGATATAAGCCTCTGCCTCTTAGTAGAAATAGAATCTTTGGCTTCCAATTGAAGTAATTATACGACGGAAGAAATGACGATGACAAAAATTCCATTCTTTGCAGTTTCTTTGATATTCTGTACTTGCAAATGATTGTTAGTGTGCCTTCTTTCTAACACCCATGGGATCTGATATCATGTGAAATTGTAGTGAAACATGCAAAGAGAATCTATATAGCAACAATGAACCTGAAAGTTGCAAATTTGAGAGAAGAAAAGAAGAATTGGAGAGAAAAAATGAAAGAATTGTATTCCACACAATGAGTGAATGAAAAATTACAACTGATATACTTTACATGGCTAAACTAATATGCCATAGTAGTGATATAGAGATATGTGGACACATTGACATAAATTGGAGTGAACTGCCACCTAGTCCTAGTTAATCGGCCATGCAATCATCAATTAACAAGATAACACAAGTGGAGTGGAGATAATCTCATGCATGCCCATGTGGTACTCCCTCCTAGCCTCATGCATGTCAAGTGCACCTTCTTGGTGACGATCCCAAGGTGATCATGCAACACTTGGTGATAATACCAAGGTTTCCATGTGAGACTTGACTCCACTAGTCTAACTGAAGTACAATTGAGTAATGAATGAAGAGGATGTGGTTCCCTCATCTAGGGGAGAATATTCTCATCTAGGGGTGAATATATCAGGCTAGGGGCACCCTCAACATAGACTAATAAACTTAGGAAAATAAATACTAGGTGGGTGTGTAATATCTCTAATAGTAAATATTGTACATTGGAAATTAATATAAAAATACATAACCGTATGCAGATGGAGAAGAATAGAACATGGGGGGATGAGACGAACAAAGTTCGTCACACACAAATAATCCAAAATATCTGGAATATAGTAATCAAATCCATATGGACAAATATATATGTAATAAGAATGAAATAGTAAGATAATAGGATATAAGATTGAGAATGAGGGCTTGTTTATATACCCACGCAGGGGTGCCCTTAACCAATAGACATGTCCTTTCATTATTAATAATTACGATTTATTAATTAATTATTATGTTATGAATATCTATTTATATGTATATTTATGTTCATAACATTGACTTCCCCTTAAAAATGCTTTGTACTCAAAGCATACTTTATGGAAGACTTATGTCTTGCTCTAGCTTGTAATTATTGTCTCATGCTTCTTCATTGTTGAGTTAGTAATCATTGAGGACCTGAGATGATAGGATATTCTAAGCGCTGAGAAGAACTGTCGAATTGTAAAGGAGTCTGCCCATCCTAATTCGATCTTTTGCATATTTGGTTTTTTATAGGGTTCTTGGAAAGAACTTGATACATTTCTACTTCCATGATCGCTTCTATTTTGACCCGCACTTGTAGTGGAAGTAATATTCTTTGTCATAGCGGTTATTTGTTTTTGTTGATACATTGATTGGCTGAAGTATCGATTTTTGTGATTAGGATGTTTATAAGGCATCCTTGCAACTTGATCTTTACTTCGTATACTTGTAGCTTTTTCTTGATTAACTTTTGAAATTGAGTCTTCTTGATATCTTTGGCTTGTTTGTACCTCGACATTTGAAAACTTCCTTACATCAGCTGGATTTGCCTCAATTTGAGTTGTAAGGTTGATTGGGTCTGTCATCGTTTCCTTATTGACAAACGATGTTTTGCGATCTAGCTTTTCTTGTAAAGTCTTCTTATTATGCTTCAACTTTTTAATTTGTGTTAGTAAATTTTGATTATGAACCCTTAGGCGTGAAATTTCTTCTTCATATTCTAATTTGCAGACTTTATTTATAATATTTCTATTCTCTGGTTTTTCATCTTTCATCTTTTTAATTTGTTCAAGCATATTTTTATTAAAGTTCTTCAAACGAGAAGCTTCTTCATCCTTTCCTGATAATTTCTTAT
>SNQJ01S0143122.1:21571-46089 GCA_010110895.2 Picea sitchensis
TGCTATAGATTACTTATGTGGTTCCAACAATATGTGTTTCCAACGATATAATCACCAACTTAATATTGACGTGACACTATTTTTAACCTTTATCATACTCTTGTAGAGAATTTACTTTAGTAGATAAAAGATAAAAACAAATTATATGTTGAATTTTCTTTTGCTTGAAATTGATATTGGCAGCAAAAATAATTTTTTCCCAATAGACTTCTCAACCATAAATGTAATTCCAAATTTATTCAAGTTGCAGCTGAGTAACTTTTCTTTAACTTAATTCAGAATTTTAAATGGCCAAAGGCTGATTTGTGTTCAAACAACTGAGTAAATCAGAGAAACTATGTTTAAATTTAGTGTGGCCAAAAGGTCCACTGGTTTTGTTGCCACATGCAATTCTGATGTGACCACGATTTTCTATGGATAAACTGTATTTTCAATATACCAATTCTGATGTATATATTGTTCTTGATTTCTTGGCAGCAAAATGTTCTTCAACAAAATCCTGAGTTTTATATGGCAAAGGCCTGAATTGGTCAAAGACCGAAGTTCCTAAGAACTTTGAAAAATTGAATGGCCAAAGGCCTGGTTAGTGGTCAAAGACTCAATTTCTCAGAGAAACTCTAAAACAATGGGGTTGGCTAAAATCCGGTTCAGACAAGGTCTGATAAGAGACAGGCCAAACGCCGGGATCAAAAAAACAAAGCTCTGATACCAAATGAGACAAACAAAGTTTGTCATGCACAAATAATCCAAAATATCTGGAATATAGTAATCAAATCCATATGGACAAATATATATGTAATAAGAATGAAATAGTAAGATCATAGGATATAAGATTGAGAATGAGGGCTCGTTTATATACCCACACAGGGGTGCCCTTAACCAATAGACATGTCATTTGAGACATGTCCTTTCATTATTAATAATTACTATTTATTAATTAATTTTTATGTTATGAATATCTATTTATATGTATATTTATGTTCATAACAGGGGATATGATTCATCAAGAGAGGAAATAAAGTGGGCTAAGGGGGCTCAAAGATGACGAAGCCAAATTATAATATTTTATTTCTAGTTTAAAATCTTTGTTTATGTCATCCTATGTCATACCAACCAACCTTGGGATGGATTGCAAGTGAGTTACATGGGATTCTTAGGGAGCCACATGGTTAGTTGTGTACATACAAATATAACCCGTGGATTTTGGTTTTCATAGGGGGGATTATCTATCATTGTACAAGAAACCTGGTCTAAATGATAAGCTACCATGCCATGTCTGCGATGAAATATGGAAAGGAACATTTGTGAGGAATTTTGGCTATGTTCTTGGAAAACCATTTCCATTGAGAAAAACTAACCACAACTAAGAATCCCTTGAGTTTTGAGCAGTGATATTTCCTAGCCATTATGTGTTGGAGCCCAGGAAATAAGTGGGATAGGCTGAGGTACTGCGTGGCAGAGAAGGCGATCCCCTTCTTTGGGTTGTGTAAGATGAAGAGGAAAGAGAGCTAGTGATTTTGGATTACTATTAGAGTGAACATACGATAATAACTTTGGAATTGGGTAGTGTATGTGAGGATTAAAGATAACCATAGGTGTCTGTCCTTGTGGGCTAATATCCATAGCTTGAGGGTGACATGTTGTAGAAATATTAAGTGCAATAGTGCTTATGGTTGGGTGGAATGTCTGAAACATGTAACCGATTTGTGTCTTATTTTCATAAAGATAAGTGTTATGGTCCACTATATTTATATTGAGTTAATGTTGTGTAGATTATGAATTAAAATTCTGTTATTTTGCTTGATTAATTTGCATCTATAATTGTGTATGTTTTAATGATAAATGAATAAGCCAAATTGTCATATTGCATGCATTAATTTATTAAAAGCATGACAGAGAAGAATATTGTATCATAGCAAGAAATTTTAAGTTGATGGAAGGAAATTTTAAGTACCCCACCATCCCAATAGTACATAAAGGTGGTTGGGTACACTACAAAGAGACATCCAAGCCGAGGTTACAACACTAGGGATGTATGGACTAGAAACCCTATCTTGCAGTGGAAGAACATTATAGTTTACAGGTTGCACACTAATTGTTTGATGAAATCCCTCAAAGAACATATTTGGGGGAAAATGTTCTCAATTCAGTGGTTATGGAATAACAGTTAAAATTGCTGAAATTGCTTTCTTGTTATAGTCTACAAAAGTATATAGAGACACTAATTTTATAAATTCATGGTTGTAGAGTTCACCTGTGTAAAAATTTGGGGAAAATCCAAATTTGGGATAAAAATCCCCAATTCTAGATGAAGTCCAGTGGATAATTGGCATGGAGATGTCGAATTGACAGGACAAGGGGTGAAATTCTGCCAAGGAGGCCGAGCCTGCAATATTTCATGGTGGTCGTGAATTAACAAAAAAATTTGGATATATATATATATATTTGAATTTTTGAAAATGCTGAAGATATGATGTGGATGGCGATGTGGACCCATACCGATGACATGTATTGGATGGGTGACATGGAGGTGCCAATGTACATCCATGTGGTGTTGAGTCTGTAGGAAGCAATTGCATGGCAGAGCAGCCACACCAGCAAAAGCGGTTTATAGGTTGAAGTGAAGTAGTTTTGAAAAGGTGCCTTGAGCTCCCGTAATCACCGTGGGGGTGATGCGTGTCCCCTAGGTGGAAATAGGAGGTACGTGTTTACGAGAGGACTGTTATGGGATAAATATCACAAGGATATCATAGGTAGATGACAATATATCCCTAGGATACACCTATTGATCCTAGACATAAACAAGGCTAGATTCCCATGGCTTTCCTAGAATCAAGCATATAGATTCATAATTAACCTAAGGAGTGGTAGAGATAACATACCTTAATATGTAGGCTGTCCTTTGTATATCCTGACTAATGCAAATATGAAGTTCCAGATCCAATCTCCACAATTTTCTTCCTACACACAAAATACAAACAATGCATTTCCACCTCTCTACTTGGCATTAGAATCCCAAATCTACTTATATCTAATTAGATCTGTCAATCACAAGATCACATGCAAATATTTTCAAATGAAATACAAACATATTCAAGGGGAGAAACAATGATCTATTCATTACCATGAATAAATTACATCAATTAGTACCTTGAATGTTGATTCTTCCTCCTTTGGATCCTTGCTTCTCCTCAGTGCCTTGATTAGGCTGGGCAGTCTCATTTTTGGCTATTGTGAATAGGAAAATACCCTATACAATTGAACAACATAACTATGCAAATGATTCTCCTTCCTCAAGCTCAAGACTAACCTTCATTATATAGATCCTTGGAAGAGGCTTAGGAGAGCTTCTAGACCTTCTAGAATCCAATAGAAACTCGAATGATGTGAGTTCCTAGGCTCATGACATGAAGATACAACTCACCCATCTCTTAAATTTTTGTAACTTGTTGAATCTAGAAGGTTTGATAGATAGTCGCTTGTTGAACTACTGATGTCTAGCGACTACCCTAAAAAAAGGCCCTAAATCTCAAGCAAGAGATGTGTTTGGGACATCTCCTTTTGTTGGATTCCCTTCTGGCATGTAGGGTGGAAATTAGGGCTATAACAAGGATGAGTGAAAATTAAACAAAAAGTATATTATGCACCCATAATAGATCTAGCCATCGATCTGATATCTACTCTACGAGTGGGGTGACATGCATGCCAATAGAGGGTGTCAGAGATGGGATTCTTTCCCATTGCATAAACCACTGACAATGTGACAGGTGGATGGGGTAGGGACAAAGCAGGACCCCCTATTTTTTCCATGGTCCAAATTGTGCCGAGTGACAAAAAAGGACAATTGCATTGAGTTGGCCCACAATAAATTCAATTTAATAATAAATTCATAAAAATAAAGTGGAGGAAAAGGTAAAGGGGGGATATGAAAGATGAAAAAAAATCTTAGGTGGCAAGGATGATGACATGGCTGATGTAGGCGATGAAACCTAGGACCCCCTTTGCCACATTAACAGGAACATATCATGCTACATTAGCCAGGATGCCACATCAACAAGATGATGACATATTAAAAAAGTATGGATCCAAAATATTGTTTTGGCCATAAGAGGAGAAGATTTAGTTGGACGCAAGTGAAATTTCAGGGGTAGGTCTACAGTGTCAAGGGCCATAAAAGTTCTAGTGAGGGTCACTAGCCAATTCAACTCTAGATTTCCAGAAATTGCAAAATAGTGATTTTTGAAGAACATGGTGATACTTATTGACAGATGACCTATTATTGATGATAGTTTGATAGTGAGAAATGGGAGTAGACATGAAGAAACCAAATGGAGCATTTGGACAAATTCCAAGGGGTTTGGAATGGAGATGCAAAAATAGACCAAAATATTATATTCCAAAAGAATTTTTAGAGATTTTGGGGGTTTTCAGAGGAGAAAAAGGGACTCCAGATCTCCTATTTGGAAAAATTTCTTTACTCAACATTTTACCTTCTCAACAATCCAAAAAACTTGTCTTACTAAATATCTCCTAGTTTTGCTTCGTTTGGGAGATAACCATGTTAATTAAAAATTCAAGTATGGAGAAAGTGTAAAAAGGAGAAAGCTAACAATTCTAGATTGATGGATAATTTTCTAGGATCATTAGATTTCCAATATGAAGCTTTCTATGTACTCACCATATCTATTATTATCCGTGTCCAATATAATTTTTTTCTTGGTTCTCGACATATTTTCTAAAAGTGGTGGAAGATGACCTATGAGCTTGATTGCACCATTGAGAAAAGTGCAAAAATTGGGAAAAAATGGTGATTTATGAGAACTATAACTTTTAGAATTGAATTAGATTGGGCCATGAGTATAGTCATTGGAAATACAATTTAGAGAATAATGTGCAAGAAGGATTATAATATGGATAAGTGCTTCGTGTTTCTTTAAAAATTGAGGAGGATCTGTAGCCATAATTGACAAAATGTTTACAATGTGCATAATTTTATAACAAATAAATATATAATAATAATAATAATAATAATAATAATAATAATAATAAATACAAATAACTAATAAATAATAATTAATAATGAAGAGTTGTGACATTCTAATGAAAGGACACATCTCTTCATGAAAGGGCACCCTATGTGGGTATATAAGGCCCTTATTTCTCTTTATAATATCATCTCATATTTTCATATACGTTTATATATATTATTTATTGTCTTTATGGATATCTTTATATTCCAAGTATTTTGGATATTTACATAGTGAATCAGGTTGGTTCACCATAGTGATATCAGAGCTTCGTCTTGATCCAAATTTTGGCCATTTATAAATCAAATATTCTACACATTTCAGCGAAAGTAAAAAAGTCATTCTACACAAAAAAAAGAGGAGAAAAAAAAAACCAAAAGAAAAGATAAAAAAGAAAAGAAAAGGTTTTCTTAAGGTGCACGTGAAGAAGTATAAGTGCACACCAAGAAGTTTGAAGGAAATATTCCAGATTTGGCATTAGTTAAGGTAATTTTCATTTAAAAAGTGAGAAAAAGTAATTTAAAAGAAAAAGTTTCAAAGAAGAGGAAAAATGAATATTTTATTTTACCTTTGGAGATTTACCATCCTATGGTTTTGGAAAACCATTGGCCCATGGTATTCCACACCATATATAATATGTGTGTGTGTGTGTATTTACCTATAAATAAGTATTTCACAAAACTTAGGGTTGCATTTGTTGAGCCCTAACCGCCGCTAACAAATAGTCAAGAGTGTAAAAGGGATTTATAAGGTGCTTTTTATAAAGTATAAAAATGATTATAAAAATTGGAGTGAAAAGATATATAAGAAGGAAGGAGTATAACTAAAATAGTTCTTTTGGAAAGTGTGAAGGTAATATTAAATTATTTTTTATTAATTACCAAGGAAAAAAAGAAGAAGAAGAGATTAAGTGAATATAAAATTACTTTTGGTAAAGTTTAAAGAAAATATTCAAAATTTTTAAATTCTATATATATAAAAAGAAGAATTATCAAGGATTATTTTCTTAAAAGAGTATAAAGGAATATTAGAGGATGATATCTATTAAGTCAAGAAGCTTAAGTCTTATTATTATTAAAGGGATATTATAATAATTATAAGGTCAATTCAAATTAAAAAATGGATTTTAAGGAAGGAATATTTTTTGGTAAAAATCATCTAAGTAGATGCACAAGATTATTAACATTTAGAGGAAATATTAAAAAAAAAGAAGTTAGCATCCACATTTGCCCAGATAAGAAGAAAAATCACATAAGTATGGATTTGTCGAATCAATTAATAATTCCAAAGGCAAATGTCATTGAAAAAAAATACCTTTTTGGAAAAAAATATGACATCAAAGACTTACCATTGACACTTGAAGATTATAGACTCGTATCAAATTTCTAGGTTACAACTATATATGAAAATGAGGTTGATATAGTCCCTGGTTCCACTTGGTTAGAGACATTGGGCAGCTTAATATCAAACTTTGAGAAACAATTTTTAATGTTTTCTTACAAGAAGAAAAAAATAGCATTACATGATGTCTCGGTGAAGTCAGATTCCATATCTACATCAAAAGATCTTGATTAGATCTCCAAAATGATACGTTCGGCTAAACAATAATCAATACTTGAGATTAAAAAAGAGTGTGACAAAATTATCATTGATAAATATGCAAAAAATTGTCATCTAAAGAACCATAATCAAAGTTTGGTTACACAAATCAAGAAGCCGAAGAACGAGAAGAAATCACAAAAGGAAAGGTTAGAACAATTTTACAGTAAAGAAGAAATGACTAGTGAAGAAGTAATACTTGAACCTATTGAAATCAAGAAGCTTCCAGTTAAAAAAATTCCGACCTCAGAGAAGGGAATAAACACTGATATAGTTGAATTACCAATAGTATCAAGAGTTGAAGAGAGATCCAACAAACACGATTCAAAAGAAATTTGGGTGCCTTATCGTCATCCGAATCACAAGATCCATTATGACCAACAAAAACATGAAGAGGAATATGAACAATGTTCTTTTTACCGAAAATTAAACTACAACATTGTAAAGGAATAAAGACAAAATAAACAACTTGTATGGAAGCATGAAATGAGAATCTCTGTCAAAACAATCGATAATCAAGTAGTTCCAATGAAGGTAGATTTAGGATGGGTCACTCCCCAAAAGATGAAACACATCAGTTTAGGAATTCAAAGGTTATATTATCTTGTTTTGTCGAGTATCACAACTACAAGCACAAAAGATATTGAGAAGACACTGCGAGCCAGAACAAAAGTTAAGGGAAAGCCTTCAGTATTTATGCTTTGAGGAAAAATCACGTTTAAGGGGAAGGCAATGTAACATAAATAAATATATAATAATAATAACAAATAACAAATACAAATAACTAATAACTAATAATTAATAATGAAGAGTTATGACATCCTAATGAAATGGCGCATCTCTTCATGAAAGGGCACCCTATGTGGGTATATAAGGCCATTATTTCTCATTGTAATATCATCTCATATTTTCATATATATATATATATATTATTTATTGTCCTTATGTATATCTTTATATTCCAAGTATTTTGGATATTTACATAGTGAACCAGGTTGGTTCACCACAAATTTCCAGAATTTGAAAGAAATGCTACATATATGGAATTGAAGTGTATCCAATTGTGTTGTTAGTATGCATACTTCTTGAAAAGTCAATGTTACATTCATAACAAGTAAAGCTCATAATTAAAGAGGAGTAAATATCATAATTGAAGAGGAGACATGGAATATGCACATGCAACTTATAGTCATGAAGGAAACATTAAAGCCATGAACATTAGTTTAGAGAATGAGGATATAGAGTCTAATGGACATAGAGATAGAATGGAGCCATTAGAGATGGTAGAAACCATGAGGAGTTTGGAGATGGAGGTGTAGAGTTATAGAACTGATAATGAGAGGCTAATAAGATCCCAAGAGAAGCAAACTCAACTAAACACTCAATTGTTACAAAGTTTAAATCACTTGTAGAGGCCAATAAATACTGGATTAGATTCAAGACATGAGGATGAAGGAAAATCCCATGCAAGGGGGAATAACTGTTGATATTATGGTAGCTTCGGGAGGTATGAACCTCCATTGTGACCTTTGACAAGATTAGAATGTTCCGAAAAAAAGAAAAGAAGTGAACATAACCCTAGAAGAGATGTCGTCTGAGAGAGATAATTAATATGAATTAATTAGTACCCAGAATGAGAAGTTGACCCAAACAATCTTCCAGGATTACTATAAATATAGGGCGCCAGTCTTTCATTTGACACACTTATTAGAATTGCAGACAAGCACTTGTGCGCACTGCAATTTGGCAGTCTTGTGCGCAAGTTCTGGAGAAGGTGTTGCCGCCAGTTCTGAAGCCTATTGCTTCTATATTTTGGGTTGGACTCTCTGATCAGATTGGGTTACTTCTTGCTTGGTGCATTATCCTTGCTTGGCTATTGGATTGCTACTCGGATTCTTCTCTCTGTCAAGGTCAAGGTGCTCGGAGGGTGGCTTCGGCCTATGGTTGGGTGACAATAGTGATATTTTCAATGGTAAAACGGGCACATTCTAACAGGTTATGGGCCTACACCTCCTTCACTCAGTCTAACCATTGGAAGGAAACATAGCCATTAGAATATTAATCTCGCTAAAGGATTGCCGCTAGGGTTACTAGCAGGAGCAACTTCGAAGACATTGTCACTAGGGTTACTAGCAGGAGCAATTGCAGAAACCCTAAAACCACGATCTAGTACCTTGTGATGGAACATCTCGTTCACGAAGAAGGTGTTCAAGTGTGCCTTAGTCCAACGCATCTCTTGGCACTTTCAAAAGGTAGAAAAGTCAAAGTTGAAGTTTTGGATCAAGGCATGACCAGTCACCAGTCAACCGAAGACATGAGTGAAAAGACTAGTTACCTACACTACTCAACACTCACAGGAACGATTGAAGATGGCATGTGGATAATTGATAATGGAGCTTCTAGGCACATGACAGGAGATGAAGCTAGACTCTCAAGTCTAAATGAGAAGAAGACATCATACAAGGTAGATATTGGAGACAAAATCACTTACCCACTCATTAAAGGATTGTCACTAGGGTTACTAGTGACAATTCAAGACATTGTCACTAGGTTACTACTAGTGAGTACCCATGTGTCCCTAAAACCCTGATCCAGCACATTGTGATGGAACATCTCGTTCACGAAGAAGGTGTTCAAGTGTGCCTTAGTCCAACTCATCTCTTGGCACTTTCAGAAGGCATAAAAGTCAAAGTTGAAGCTTTGGATCAAGGCATGACTACCATTCAACCAAAGACATGAGTGAAAAGACTAGTTACCTGCCACTACTCAACACTCACAGAAACGATTGAAGATGGCATGTGGATAATTGATAATGGAGCTTGTACGACAGGAGATGAAGCTAGACTCTCAAGTCTAAATGAGAAGAAGACATCATACAAGATAGAACTTGGAGACAAAAAACACCTACCCAGTCGAAGGAATTGGACAAGCCTCCATCAAGTTGAAAACATGTAACAATGTTCATTTGAGTAATGTCTTATATGTACCTGTTTAGAAAAAGAATCTTGTATCCATATCTTCCTAGAAGACAAAGGAAACATAATAGCTTTCTCAGATGGAAAGTGTTATCTTGGCTTAAATACTCCAACAACATAGAGAATGCTAGGGTTATTGGAACCCATGAAGGAAATCTATATAGACTACTAGAACAAAATGAAGAAGCTCTTGTACATGATGAAGTCAACCCTAATGAGATTTGGCACATAATGTACGCTCATATTAACTATCAAGCATTACCTTTTCTAAAAAGATGGTTGAAGAAATACCAGAATTGCAGTCTACACATGAAGGAATTTACAAAGGATGTGATCTTGGAAAGAATGTTAAGAAACTATTTCCAAACAACAACAATAGATTTAAGGAGATTCTATATCTAATACACTCAGATGTTTGCGGTCCGATGCCATTAAAATCTCTAGGAGGTTCTCTTTACTATGTAATTTTCATAGATGATTATTCAATAAAGACTTGGTTATATCTTCTGAAGACAAAGGATGAAGTATTCAACAAGTTTCAAGAACTCAAAGCAGAGATAGAGAACCTCACGAACAAGAAAATCAAGACCTTAAGAATAGATAATGGAGGAGAATACACATCAAAGGAATTTGTTGCATTCTGTAAATCAACAGGGATTAGGAGGGAGCTGACTGTTCCTCATAATCCTCAACAAAATGGTGTAGCAGAAAGAAAGAACACATCTATTGAAGAAACTGTGAAGGCACTACTAAACGATCAAGTTTTATCCATGTTCTTATGGGGAGAAGCAACCATGACATCAATATATGTCCAGAACAGAAGTCCTCACCGCATACTGAAGGACATGACTCCAGAAGAAGCCTTCTCAGGTAAGAAACCTAATGTGGAAAACCTAAGAATCTTTGGATGTCCTGTTTACTCTCAGATTCCCAAGGAAAAAAGGAATAAATTAGAACCCTTAGGAAAGAAGGGAATATTCGTGGGATATAGTGAATCATCCAAGGCATATAGAATCTATATTTCAGAACAACATAAGATTGAAGTCAGTAGAGACGTGACCTTCAATTAAAAGATGGCTTTTAAGAAATCCATAGAAGAAACTATAGAAGAAGAAGAGAATGAAGAGCCTATTGAAGAAAGAACAGAAAACCAGAATGACAAAAAGGAACAACTTGATCATCCTATGCAATCATGTGAGACCATTGATTCAGACACCGTACCTAAGACCAAGAAATGACCAGCTTGTCTTGAAGCTACCTTACAAGAAGCAGAAAGACTCAAGGCCCCAGATGGGACATTCAGAAAAAGTAAGAAGCCTAAAAGATTCTCAAACTATGTAGCATGTATGACAAAGATTCTAGATGAAGAACCTACCACGTTTGAAGAAGTTGTTCAAAAGAAACAATGGAAAGAAGCTATGCCAGAAGAACACCAGTCCATCATGAAAAATGATGTATGGGAAATTGTGCCTAGACCTAAAGAAAAATCAGTGGTAACTTCAAAATGGGTATATAAGATCAAACATGCAGTAGACGTAAGCGTGGATAAATATAAAGCAAGGTTCGCAGCTAGAGGGTTCTCCCAGAAGGAGGGAGAAGACTATGACGAAACATTTGCTCTGGTTGCTAGATATACTTCCATTAGAGCTATCATATCTCTTGCCGCTTCCATGGGATGGAGTTTACCTCAGATGGATGTAAAAACAACTTTCCTTAATGGAGAAATTGAACAACCTCAAGGATTTGAAGTACATTCCAGAGACACTCATGTTTGCAGACTAAATAAATCCTTATATGGACTCAAGCAAGCTCCAAGAATTGGTTTCTCCAAAATTCATGTAGATCCAAACCTTTACTACAAAGTCGTGAACAATGCACCTGTGATTCTACTACTATATGTTGACGATCTATTCCTAACAGGTGAAGAGTCTCTCATCATCTAGTGAAAAAAGGAACTAGCTTCTAAGTTTGATATGAAAGATCTTGGTCTCATGCATTATTACCTGGGACTAGAAGTATTGCATAAGCGCGGTGAAGTATTCTTGTACAAGGAAAGTATGCAATAAAGATTCTCCAGAAGTTTGGAATGATGGATTGCAAATCCATGGACACTCCTATAACTACAGACATAAGAAAAGTAAGAGATTCAGATTTTGATCTAGTAGATCCATCACTATATCGACAATTGATTGGGTCATTGATGTATTTGGTAAATACTCGACCAAACATTTGCTTTGCCGTGAACACACTAAGCCAGTTCCAGGTGGAACCTAGACATGAGCATTGGATAGCTGCAAAGCATGTCCTAAGATATATTCGTGGGACAATAAACTATGGTCTAAGATATACCACATCCAGTGATATACAACTTCATGGATTCACAGATTCAAATTGGGCAGGAAGTGCATAAGACATAAAGAGTATGTCAGGGATGTGTTTCAGCTTGGGCTCCGCTATGATATCTTGGGGAAGCAGGAAACAAAATTCTATCGCACTCAACAAAACAGAAGAAAAATATATTGTAGCATGTGAGGCATGCACAGAGGCAATATGGTTGAGAAAGCTAATCTCTGATTTATTTGATCATGTTCTAGATTCAACCATAATACACTGTAACAATCAGATTTGTATAAGGCTATCAAAACACCCAGTGTTTCATGAATGGTCGAAACATATTGAGATCAAATACTACTTTATCTGAGATAAAGTCTAGGAAGGATAAGTAAATCTCCAGTATATCCCCACAAATGAGCAGACAACAAATATCCTGAGAAAGCCTCTGTCCATAATAAAGTTTGCATATTTTCAAGACAAATTAGGGATTGTGGAAATAACTCCCTTAGTCAAAAGGGAAGAAATGACTCTCCAAGTTGGGAGGGAGAACTGACATTTTATTGAATTAAGGATAGTCATTTTGAAGTTTGAAAAATGGTCCAGCTTGGGTAGTTCCTTTTCAAATTTGGAAAGTGGTTTGAGATTTTTGACGGACATGCATTTTCCAATTCAGAAAATGGTCCAGATCGAACGATCATTTTTGTAATGAAAATGGTTCGATGGATTGCTGATGTAGCATAGACATAGATTTCCCATTGTGGTTAACATGCAGAATGGTCTAGGGAAGTCTCTCTTCTTGAGGGTTACTCAACAAGACTGGCCCGCCTCGCCGGACAACGATTTCCCATTGTGGTTAACATGGGGAATGGTCTATTTTGGAGGTTGGTGCAGGATAGTCATTTCCTTTAGTAAATGGTCCGGACAGTCATTCCTTAGGATAGATTCATTCTCTCCAGGTTGCACTTTGTTTAGTGTCGGAGTAATGGCCCAGGGTGGGGAATGGTCTAGGTTTAACAATCAGGGACAAGCATTCCTTAGGGCGGATTCATTCTCTCCAGGTTTCACTTTGCTTAGTTCCGAAGGAATGGCCCAGGGTGGGGAATGGTCCAGGCTTAGAAATCAGGACAATTATTCTTCCTTGCTTGAGAATAATAGTCCAGATAGCCCATCATTGATGTTCAAATCTAAGGGCAGATGCTCTTTCAGATCTCACAGATGCGAGTGAAAGAATGGCCCAGATGATTCGGTTTATATCATAACAATATTTTATGTGCAGGTTGATATCAGATGATTCATATGGAGACTGCATGTCTCCAGACAATAGAGATATGCTACTGTGGTGGATATGTTCCACTGTTTGTGACTGCGTGTCACATTTTGAGTAGTTGTGTACTACCATGGATAAACACAGTTGTGTTCCATCAATTGATATTGTACCTGTTGTCATGGAAATTATCTAGTCGGATAATAATGACGGTGCTCGTGATGCTACAAGTTGAATGGTCTGTTTGTGCTCAAGACCATTATCAGTTATACCTCCCTAGCTAGGAGGGAGTGTTGATATTATGGTAGTTTCAGGAGGTATGAACCTCCATTGTGACCTTTGACAAGATTAGAATGTTCTGGAAGAAATAAAAGAAGTGAACATAACCCTAGAAGAGATATTGGTTGAGAGAAATAATTAATATGAATTAATTAGTACCCAGAATGAGAAGTCGGCCTAGGAAATCTGCCAGGATTACTATAAATACAGGGCGCCATTCTTTCATTTGACACACTTCTCAGAATTGCAGACAAGCACTTGTGCGCACTGTAGTTTGGTAGTCGTGTGCACAAGTTCTGGAGAAGGTGCTGCCGCCAGTTCTGAAGCCTATTGCTTCTATATTTTGGGTTGGACTCTCTGATAAGATTTGGTTGCTTCTTGCTTGGTGCATTAGCCTTGCTTGGCTATTGGCTTTCTACCATGATTCTTCTCTCTGTCAAGGTCAAGGTTCTCGGAGGGTGGCTTCGGCCTATGGTTGGGTGACGATAGTGATATTGTCAATGGTAAAATGAGCATATTCTAACAATAGTTGCCAGGAAATGCAAGGAACTTCTACACTAATCCTAGCAGAAGAGAAGAATAATTTAATCAAGAATGCATATGAAACAAACAATCACACAGTACACCGGTATTTTACCTTGGAAACCCTTAATCAAGAAAACCAACATTCCTTTGAGCGTTCTTCTCTCTTGTTGTCTTATTCATTCAGAATAAAAGGTTACATGTCTAACCTTGGTCCAAAATTAAGACACAATCAACATCATACCCTCTTGCACTATAAATAAAAACCCTATAGCCAAATCGGCTTACATATGCATGACCAACAACCTACACTTACATATGCATTAACTTGCAAAAGTGTATTCTATGATGACCTAACAACAACAACCTTGCGGCCTTACAACACACCTATTTATAGGATTTACAATAGGAAAAACTCTAAATATTTGTGCCCAAAAGAGGTTACAGATCCATGCATATCATTGGCTACAAATCCCAAGATTATGTTACAGTCAACTCCAATTCAGGTTTACCAGTTGACTACTAGTTGGCCTCCATTCAGTCTTTAGTTGGTTGTCTCACACCCGCACTTTGACCTCTTGTT
Organism: Picea sitchensis; assembly: GCA_010110895.2. Lineage (NCBI taxonomy): Eukaryota > Viridiplantae > Streptophyta > Pinopsida > Pinales > Pinaceae > Picea > Picea sitchensis. The sequence goes on from SNQJ01S0143122.1 coordinate 36,155, forward strand.
GATTGACTAGTCGTCAATATCTTCGACTTCGACATCGACTTTACCCAGTCGACTTCCTTGACCTTCGACTCGCTGTCAATCTAACTCGACTTTGATCATTAATCGATTCACCTCGACTAGAATTTCATTGCAAATAATATAACAACCCAACATTATCCCACTTGTTGTCTTCTTTGCTGAAACAAAAGATTATTGAAATTTCATTCATAGACCCAGGGAAACAATGCCCATTTCCTCTCTGCACTAAGAGAACTTCACAACACTCATAGACTTGGTCAATGAGTCTGCTACGTTTTCCAATGTGTCTACTTTCTCCATTAGCACCTTGTTACTTTCGACCATGTCTCTTACGAAATGGTATTTTACATCAATGTGCTTAGTCTTTAAATGTTAAGTAGGGTTCTTTACCAGAAATATTGTGCTTTGACTGTCGTAACTTACCTTCATAGCTCTCTGCTCAAACTCGATTTCCGAACACAACCTTTGAATCCATACCGCTTCTTTGCTTCCATGAGTGGCTGCCATGTATTCAGCTTCTGTTGTTGACAAGGATACAAATGCCTGTCACTTACTCATCCAAATTATTGCTCCACCGAACATCTTGAAGATGTATCTGCTAGTCGACCTCCGTCGATCCAAATATCTAGTCTAGTCGACGTCGACAAAACCATGTACATCTAATTTACCACTGCCACCTCCAGGTCTTCCTTGGTAGCATATAACATAGTCCTTTGTGCCACAAAAATACCTGAATACTCTCTTGAAAACTGTCTAGTTCTCCTTTCCAGGTGTTGAAATGTACCTTCTCAACACTCCCATTGCATGGGCAATGTCTGGTCAAGTGCATACCATCACATACATCATACTAACAACCACACTTGCATAGGGAACAAATTCCATGTCCTCTATATATTCATGTGTATTTGGACACTGTTCATCAATAATGCTTTCTCCCACTGGAATTGGCACCTTCACCGGTTTGCAATCCTACATGTTGAATCGTTTCAGAACAGTTTCAATATACTTCATCTCATTCAACCAGATCTTTCTAGTGACTCGATCTCTCTTAATCTCCATTCCCAGAATGAAATTAGCTGCATCGAGATCCTTCATGTCAAACTTGGAGTATAGCTTCTTCTTCACCTCCTTTATTGCATCCATGATGTTTCCAATCAACAACATGTCATCGACATACAAAGCTACATATATGAAACACCCACCTTATTCCTTGGAATATATGCAGTGATCAACTATGCTTCTCACAAATCCAAAACTAAGGATGTATGTGTCAAAATTATGGTACCACATCCTTGGCTATTACTTTAGACCATAAATGGATCTTTTGAGTTTTCACACCAACTCTTGCTTTCCCTTTACTACAAATCCTTTAGGTTGTTTCATGTAGATTTCTTATTCCAGGTCCCCATGTAGGAACAATGTCTTCACATCCATCTGTTCTATCTCCAGATTGAATGATGCAGCCATAGACATTAGTAATATAATGGAATTTAGTTTTGCAACAAGGGAAAAAATATCACCGAAGTTGACTCCCTCGACTTGGGAATAACCTTTCACCACCAGTCGAGATTTGAAATTATCGACTTGTTCTGTGGAATTCATCTTCTTCTTGAACACCCACTTTCTACCAACGAGCTTTCTTCCACTAGGAAACTTGAATAAATCTCATGTCTCATTCTTGTACAAGGATTCCATCTCTTAGATGGAGTCCTTCCATAGTTTACCCTCTGTCGAGTCGAATTCCTCACCAACCGAATTCGACTCATCGTCGATGGAAGTTAGCATGAATGAAGAATGGAAGTTGGGCGTACTTTACCTTTCAACTAGTTTTCTTATTATTTCATACCTCCTTATCACTAGATTCAATTGTTCCACCTCTTCCTCAGATTCAGTCGACTCATCTAAATCATCTTCTTTGTTCCTCATTTTAAACCTCACCGTATCAGGATTATTCTCGGTCTGAACAACTTCCTCAGGCTCGGAGTTACCTCTGACTTCTCTAAAGACCACATATTGACTGTACACTGTTCTCCTTTTTGTAGGATACTAGATCTTATATCCTTTCATCCCTTCTTTGTATCCGATGAAAATACAATTGACTGCCTTCTTGTCCATCTTGCTCCTCCGTTACTTGGGAACATGCACAAATGAATCAAAACCAAACACTTTGATATGTGACACTGAAGGCTTCTTACCCGACCATACCTCATTTGGATTCATGTCGAATAACGTCGATGAAGGAGACATATTTACTAGATATCTTGCAGTCTTGAGTGCGTCTGCCCATAATTCTTATGTAAGCCCAACACCACTGAGGATGCTCCTTGCCTTGTCCATCAACGTTTTGTTCATTCTCTCAGAAACTCCATTTTGCTGTGGGGTAATTTGGCGTGCTAATCCACATTGCTTACATAACTGATCAAATTCCTTTCCACATAATTCACCACCATTATCAGTCCTCAAAATTTTAATCCTCTTCTCTGTCTGGTTTTCCACAAGAGATTTAAACTCCTTAAATATCTCAAAAACCTATGATTTCTTCCTAAAGAAATATATCCATGTATTCCTGGAGAAATCATCTATGAAGGAGACATAGTACAGGGATCCTTCAAGTGAAAKCACTGTAACCTGGCCAAACACATCACTATGCACCAGTTCTAGAATCCCATTTTCCCTTGTCGCTTCAGATGGGAACCTTACCCAACTTTGTTTCCCATATATGTAATGTTCACAAAAKTCAACTTMTATCCCACATTCATGAAAACCTTCAACCATACGTCTACTTTTCATAGGTCTAATTCCTTTTTCTCTAATGTGTCCCATCCTCCCATTTCATAACCTGGTCGGGTCGAKTTCATCATGTTTTGTAGAGTCAATTTGAACCAACTTGGCTCGAGTCGAGTCAAGTTGAGTCACAATCAAGTCGATTTCAAGAGAAAAGATGATGTTGCATACAGTCGAGTTAACACTCCCTAAAAACTTGTACATGGTACCAATCTGAACTCCTCTCATTAAGACCATCACACCTCTGACCATCTTGCACGGATCCTTATGAAATAGAGTATGCACACCTTCATTACTCATCTTGCTGGAAGATATCAGGTTTCTTTCCAAACCCGAAATGTGTAGCACACCTGGAAAGGTTATTTTCCTCCCATCCTGTGGTGTCAGTCAGATTCGTCCCCATCCAAAAATTCTAGTTTTCGAGTCATCCCTCAAGAACACATCACCCCCATCATATTATTCATATTCAAAGAACAAATTCTTTATGTGGTGTCGTATGATAGGATTCTCCTGAGTCGATCGACCAAACATCTTGATTCGACTGTGTACTAATCGACACCAAGTACATATCACCTCCTTTTTCTGAGGTCGTCTTTCTCTCAATTGACGACTTCTTGTCCGATCCGACACTTCCTTCTGATGCCTTTGACTAACAGTCCTTTTTATAATTCCCAACTTTAACACATTTCCAACATCTTCGCATCGACTGAACTGGGGATTTAGATCTACCCTTCGACTTGAAAATTATACCAGAGAATATTCCTTTATCTCTGTCTACCAGTCGACCTCTCACTACCAGATCATCTTTGGTCAATCATTCCATGTTCTTTCTTCTCATTTCTTCCGACAACAAAGAAACAACCACATCCTCTAGCGCTAGTGTGGTTGTATTACTCCTAATAGCCACGAATAAGCTATCCCAGGAGTCTGGAAAAGAACATAATAGGCTGATACATTTATCCTCATCAATGATCTTTATATCCATATACGATAACTGGATTAACACGGTGTTAAATTCATTTAAATGCTTAGTCACCAAATTGCCATCACTCATCCTCATAAGATACAATTTCTTTATGAGAAACAACTTATTTACTAGAGATTTCGACTGGTATAAGCTTCCCAGTTTGTCCCATAGTTTCTTTGTCGAATCTTCACCCGAGACATTCAACAGCATTGAATATGCAAGACAAATCTATATTGTACTTCTTGCTTTTCTTTCGAGGTTTTCCTATTCTTCCGTCGACATGCCTGTCGGCTGGGTACCTGGACAGACCATTGTCCATTGTTCTCGATCCACAATAAGATCTTCCATTTTAATCTTACAAAGCTCAAAATTTTGGCCATTGAATCTTTATATCTCTATTCTGGAACTGTTCTCCATTCATTACCGCGATATTTAAAACAATTTATGACTCATGACTCTTACTATACCTAGGGTTTTGTTCTCAGATTCAAGATTTGCAGATCAAGATCTGATATACTCTCCAAAGCATTACACCTCTCTGATAACTCACTTGTCAGGGAAGACCTAAGATCTGATACCACATGTCAGGAAATGCATGGCACTTCCACTCTAATCCTATTAGAAGAGAAGATTAATTTAATCAAGAACACATATGAAACAAGCAATCACACAATACACCGAGATTTTACCCTGGAAACCCTTAACCAGGAAAACCAACATCCCTTTGAGCGTTCTTCTCTCTTGTTTTCTTATTCATTCAGAATAAAATTTTACATGTCTAACCTTGGTCCACACCTAAGAAACAATCGACATCATACCCTCTTGCACATGCAAGAACAATCATGTAGCCAAATCGGCTTACATATGCATGACCAACAACCTACACTTACACATGCATTAACTTGAAAAAGTGTATTCTATGATCACCTAACTGTTGAATTTTCAGTATGCTTGGCTCAAGCATGAGATTTATTTAATTTTATTCATGTAATTGAACCATAAAAAAATGCAGCTACGCCATTCACAATTGCTGCAATAACCAAGCTCAAAAGAAGAAATACCATGCACAAGAACACAAGAAATATCTTGGGAAAACCCTTCTCAACAAGGGAGAAAAAACCAACAATCCTTTGCTATATTCTCAAGAGAAGATCCTCCAACCATGAAACCCTAATGCACACAAGATGGTGCTCTACAACCTTGAAGCTTGCACCCAAGAGAGGTGTGCACTTCATCCCTAGAAATGTACTTGCTGAAATTTCCAAATGACAAGTGACTTGTGTGTTTCCTCAATGGGGAAATCACCTTTACTTATACTAGACTGGACATACCAAAAGTGGTGTCTATTGGCACAACAGGGCCAACCTCAATAACTCAGAAAATAATTGATTATTACAATAAACATTAATTATCTTTCATATATGGTGGAGCTAACCTGTACCCTTTACATCACAATTAAGGTTACAAGTAAATATCACTCTCTGAAAATATAGCAAGGGATCTCACTCACCCAGTAGTGCTCAGCCACTAGGGGCATGTCCTCCTGTGCTTAGCCACATGGACATCCTACTCAACAAATATCTATCTCACTGAGTCACATAGGAGAATCATATGGAGTACTACATCGTCTCAACTCTCTACACAGAGGAGAACGATACACCTATCACATGGGCACCTTCACCCCTCGCAGGGGTACACATTGTTTCATTTAAAATGACACACCCATCTCATGGGAATCCTCACCCCACACATGGGCATACACATCGATACACCCATATCATGGAAATCCTCACCTCACATAGGGGCACACATCGTTTCATCTCAGTCTCAGAGAGGAACGACACACCCATCTCATGGGCACACCCAACTCATGGGCTCTCTCATAGGTTGACTCACTGAGTCTTTGTCCTAGAGGATGTCTCACGAAGCTATAATCATCAACACTCCCTCTTAGCTAGGGATACATTCTCCACCAGGCCAAGTCTCTCACATAAGTACTCAAACTTCATCTTGGCAAGCGGTTTGGTGAAGATATATGCTCTGCTCATGTGTAAGAAGGTACTACACATGTACTATTTTTCTCTGCAACATGTCTCTGATATAATGATATTTTATCTCAATGTGTTTCAATCTATCATGAAACACAAGATTCTGAGAGAACTTCACACAACTATTGTTATCACAATGAATAATGGTAGGATCCATCTCATAATCAAATAAATCTATCAGGAGCTTGCAAAACCACACTCCTTCACGTACCACCACACTCAATGCTATATAATATGCTTCTGCGATACTCAAGGCCACAAATCTCTATTTCCTACTGCACTAGGAAACCATGGCAAACCCCAAGGTAAAGCAACAACCATATGTGATTTTCTGGTCCACTGCACTCCCTGCCTAATCTGCATCGGCATATCCCTGCAAAATCATGTCTAAACTAGAGGCATATCTCAGGCCATATCCAATCGTGCCTCGTAGATATCTCAATACATGCTTTGCTGCTATCCAGTGAGCCTGTCTCTGCTGACTCATGAAATGACTAAGTACATTCACTGCATAACATATATCAGGTCTGGTGTTAACCAGATACATCAATGATCCAATCAGCTGTCGGTATAAATGTGGATCAATCTCTCCTGAATCAATAGAAGCATCATTCATTTTCTTCAAATCCATCACCATCAGTGTAGGCATGAATTTGCAGTTTGTCATATCGAACTTGTTCAATATCTCCACTGTATATTTTCCTTGACTCAGAAAAATCTCATCAGTCCTCTTGAAGGAATATATGAAGGAAATGCCATCTTGAAGAAGTATATGAAGAAGAACCTATAGCTCCCATAGTTGCAACACCTGTGAAGGAAGTTATAGTTAACCCTGATGATGAGATTCCAGAAGATCATGATATGATAGAATATTAAGAACCTCCCCATATGACGATCTCTCACAAGAGAAATCCATCCTGGGCGAGAGAACTTATTCAAGATGGAGAGAAGTATGGTGCCCCATAAGGAACCATTAGACAAAGAAATAAACCTAATCCATTCTCTAGCTATATGGCTTTGATGTGTGATCTCATTGAAAAGGAACCCACTTGATTTGAAGAATCCATTCAGAAGAAATAATGGGTGGATGCCATGACATAAGAATACCGGTCCATTATAAAGAATAATGTATGGGAAGTAGTTCCCAGACCTAAGAACAAAGATGTGGTATCTTCCAAGTGGATATACAAGATAAAACATGTAGCAGATGGAAGTATTGAAAAACATAAAGAAATATTTGTGGCTCGTGGTTTTGATCAAAAGGAAGGTATTGATTATGAAGATACATTTGCTCCTGTAGCCAGATACACTTCTATCATAACCATCATAGCTCTTGCAGCCAAAATGAAGTGGAAGTTACACCAGATGGATGTGAAAACAACCTTCTGAAATGGTGTTATTGAAGAAGAAGTGTATATAAAACAACCACAAGGGTTTGAAGTTGAAGATAGAAATACTCATGTTTACAGGTTGAAGAAAGCTCTGTACGGGCTGAAACAAGCCCCTAGAGCTTGGTATGGCATAATTGATAGTTTCCTGGCAAGTTTAGGATTTACCTAGAATAAAGTTGATTCTAAACTTTACTTCAAGGTTATGAATGATGGCCCATAGGGGTTTGGTCTAGTGGCCAACGGACGTGTTGTTAAGGCGTTCGTGCTGCTAAGCAGGTCACGAATTCAAACCTTGACTTGCGGGAGGTGCAGTTCTCCCTAGGGGTTATAAGGAAGCCGATGAGATTCGACCCTGTGTCACGCGAGTACGATACCGTCGTCGTTACCGATTCCCCTAGTCACAAAAAAAAAGGTTATGAATGATGAGCTAGTTATACTGCTACTGTATGTGGATGACTTATTCTTAACAAGAGAAAAAAATCTCTTCACATAGTGTAAGAAGAAGCTCGCTACATAGTTTGAGATAAAATACCTAGGCCCAATGCATTGTTTCTTAGGTCTTGAAGTTTGGTAGAGACCAGAGAAGATCTTCCTTAACCAAGGGAAGTATGCATTTGAAATACTGAAGAGATTTGACATGTTGGAATGTAAATCCATGAACACACCCATGGAAAAAAAATTGAAGCTCATGGCTGATACTTCATATGAGTTGGTTGATGCTACTTTATACAGATAGATTATTTGTTCGTTGATGTATCTGATGAATACTGGGCCAGATATATGCTTTGTTGTGAACACCTTGAGTCAGTATCTGGTAGATCCTAGACGTATTCACCTTGTAGCTGCAAAGTATGTGATGAGATACCTTAAGGGTATGTTGGATTATGGTCTCTGTTATACTAGAGATCATGTCTTCAGACTGTATGGTTATACTGACTCAGATTGGGTTGGAAGTGCTTATGATAGGAATAACACTTCTTGATGTTGTTTCAGTCTGGGGTCATCCACGACTTCATGGAAAAGGAGAAAGCAATCCAATATTTCTCTCAGCACGACAGAAGCAGAATACATTGCAACATGTTTTGTCAGTTGTGAAGCCATATGGCTTCGGAAGTTGTTGAAATCTCTGTTCGATCTAGATATGGAAGCCAATATGATTCTATGTGATAGCCAGAGTTGCATAAAGATGACGGAGAACCCAATGTTCCATGATAAGTCGAAGCACATAGAGATCTGATATCACCACATTCGTGATATGGTGCAGAGGGGAGCTATAAAGCTCCAATATGTTGGCACAAATGAGCAGGTTGCAGATGTGTTGACCAAGCCTCTGTCTCGTGTGAAGTTTGAGTACTTCTGAGACAAGCTTGGTGTTGTCCGAAAGGACCTCCCTTGAAAGGGGGAGTGATGTTGATGATACTATAATATCCTGACCAATAACGGGTAGCTTTGTTAGGATTTTATATCCTAGGGGATTGATTATCCTTGGGCAGATCCTGAAGACCCGGTAAGGATGGTCTGTCAGAGTACCTGTGCATGTATATGTCAGCCATGGTTAGTAGTGGTAGCTTCGTTAGGATTTTAAATCCTAGGGAATCTTATGATTCCTGGGCAGATCCTGAAGGTCCGGTAAGGACAGTCTATCGGAGTACCATGTGGTAGCTTGTTAGAATTTTATATCCTAGGGAATCTTATGATTCCTGGGCAGATCCCGAAGGTTCAGTAAGGACGATCTTTCAGAGTACCACAAAATGTTGTTGTTGCACCTGCCTCATTATGTTGCTATATGATGATGTTGTTGTCTCAGCCGCATGATGATGATGTTGTTGTCTCAGCCTCGTTCTGCTGATGTTGTTGTTTCATTCTCATGTTGTTGATGATGTTGTATCAACCTCATGCTATTGATGATGGTGTACTAGTCTTGTGTTGGTGATATTGTTTTTATAGATTTATACTAATTGTTGTTGATGTTTCAACTTCATACTGATGATGATGATGATGATGATGCTACTTCAGCTTCATGCTGATGGCGACGATGATGCTGCTACTCCAACTCCATGCTGTGGATGATGATATTGATGAGGAGAAAAAATTTCGATGATTTATAGATGTGCCAGTCCGTGTTCCAGATGCTGATGATGATGCTTCCCTCTCTTTCTCCTGATGATGTTGTATTGGGTTATGTCAGTAGAATACCCTTCTCATTAAGGGGGAGTGTTGAAATATTGTAACTTCAAAGAATATTCTAATTATATTTGAGTTATTATCTTGTAGATCAAATCCCCTTTTGTGGATTGATCATGTCGAGTCTTGTATAAGACCAAATCCCCTTTTGTGGATTGGTCAAACCATAATTATATGGTGGTATTTGTAAAGTTGGCCCCTAGGGTTTATAAAGTGGTTTTAACAACTCTTGGAAGAAGTCAACCCTACTAAGTGAAGAGACAAACACTAACGCCTCCTCAACTAGTATTTATAAGTGAGGATGGCACCTCACTTGTTCATTCACTCACTCACTCATCTAGTGCACATCTCTTGAAGGTAGTTGCAGTCGCAGGAGGAAGGAGAAGAGAGGCGCATGCCCAGTCTTGGTTTATCTTTGGTGTTTTGGTCTTAGTCTTGGCATTGTATTGGAAATCTATCATCGAGGAAGTTTTTGAACCTTCTTATTGTGTTTCTTTCAGTGATCCTATTTATGCTCTTATTTTGGAAATGCATTGAATTCTC